>CM019232.1:2843676-2930215 GCA_009741485.1 Malurus cyaneus samueli | reverse complement strand
AAAACACAAAAAATGCAGATTTCTGAGGGGTTGGACAGTGCTGAGAAATAGGAGCAGCTTTCGCTGCTGTATCTCTGCTGCTTTGAGGCTGCTCTGGTTCCTCAGAGGTGAATTAACTCTCTCTTCTGTGCACACTGTTCACACTGCAAATGTCTTTATTTTTATTTTATTTCTCTGGCTGTGAACGAGCTCATGCCTGAATTGTGGCCACTACCTTGGAGTAGTTTGGGGTCAAGGGAATGAGATCCTGCAGGGAGCATTTCTGCTGCCTGCAACTCCCCTCATGTTTTCACTGGTTTAAAATGGAAACACCCCAAATGTGCAATACTTTGAATAAATCTACTGGTACAAATGACCCAAAAGAAGCCATTTCAGCCCTAAAAACGAACAAGAATAACTCATAAGCATTGAAAAGCTGAGTTAAGTTTTGAAGGGCAAGACGTGGTTTGGACTAAGAGAAGAAGCCAGAATTCCTTGTGTGGCACTGACTAAACCAGCTAAACCACAAAAACCAGCTAAACTACCAAAACCATAGGATTAAAATCACTAACACAATCCACAATCCTGTAAATGTATTCCAGGAGCCTGATAACCAGCAAGCTTCATTCTTACCCACTTCCTGCATCAAAAACGACCTAAATCATGTTTTGAGCTCTCCTAAAGAGAGCTTGGCATTTTATTTAGCTAGTGTCCAAAATGCTGGGGTAGAAGCCACTTTATTTATTTTTTTTTAATCACCCAAGAATTCTTGTGAAGCACTTGTAATTTGTTCTGACAGCATCCTCTATTTCAGAAAATAAAGAATTAACACTGAGAGCAATGTTGCTCTTTGAAATGAAACCAGGCTTGAAAATGTCATTGAAAGTTACTGAACTGCTGGTATCAAAAGAAGAAGAAATTCACCTCATTTGTTGTTTCTATATCTCAGTGCAGCCAATTTTGTAAAGAAGGGAACTTTGGCAAGTATATTTTTTCTATATCTCTACAGTTTTTCATGTAAGTTAATGCAGATAATTGCACCTTCAGCTTTGAAAATTTGTTTTCCACTTCCTTCTTCCTCTGAAGAGCAAGTAATTTGTCCTCATCTGTGATGTTAGAACATTCTTTTCTTTCTTGTGCCCCTCTTTGCTGTGCACCACATGCCTGGGAGAAACAGGAAAGCAAATTCAAAGGCTTTAAAGATGTAAGTAATCTTTAATTTTAGACATAACAATGCATTTACTGACAATTTAAAACTTCTCCCTACTTATCCTACCTTCTAATTAACAACTCTTCTTGTTTGCCTTAGTGGCAAATCTTTAATACAATTTTAGTGAATCACTTCCTTTCAGTTACACTTTCTCAAATACATTTCAAATACATCAGTTTCACTGCACATTAATACAAAACCGAGGCTAAATCTACAAAATGCAAAATGCCTTGGACAACAGTCCATACAAAGTGCAGGGCATTCAAATGCAATACAGATAGAACACACAACATGACCCGATTTCACTCTCTAAAAAACCAATCAATTTAAATACATAGTAATATAATACAAAACCAAGTATTTGTGGGAAAAATACACTGTCTATACAAGCAGAGGGCATTAAAATGCATACGCAGGCCAGCATAAAATAAAATTAATACAAATGAATTTGCAAAGCTGAGTAATTCCTGACCAACAAAAGGTCATACAAAATTAGAAAACAACAATTTTTTTGTATCACAAAATCCTAACTGCAACACTAACCTTAAGCCCTAACGCTAACCCTGAACCCTAACCTGTAACTAAAACTCCTAAACACTAACCCTAGCCCCAAGATTATCCTAACACTAACCTTTAACTCTAAGCCCTGATCCTAACCAAAACCCCGATCTATCTTACCTTACCCCATAACCCAAACCCCAAACCCACCCCTAATCCCTGATCCCAAACCCCACCCCGCCCTGGTTTCAGCTGCAGCACCGCTTTCAACCACCAGGAGACACCAGCGAGTCCCCGCGCTCACTGCGCATGCGCGCACTCCTTTCCTGCAGTACCGTTCACCGCCAGCAGGCAACACCAGTGATCTGCGCATCGCCAGCGCGCATGCGCGGCTGTTCTCGCAATACCCACACTCGTCACCAGGTGGCGGCAGCGATTGAAAATCCCAAAATCGCCACATTTGGGTCTGTTCCGGCGAGACAGAAACACCAGTATCAGTTTGGTGGCTTGGAACAGCCGTGCTGGAGGTGAGGGGGGCAGTGAGAGGATGCCCTGGGTGGTCTCGTGTGGAACACCACAAGTGACACTTCTGGCACGCCCAGCCTTCATTCACTTCACAGCAGCACAACTTGTGGTGCTCATTTTTCTCTCCCCACAGTCTTTTGTAAAACCCAGTCCCAGGGAAAGCGAGTCCCATCCTTGTGCCATGGCACGTCCTCCATGTGGCAGCTTCCAGGGAGCCCTGGCTGCTTCTGCACCCACACACCGAGCCCCTCTTGGCACGGCGGGCTTTAAAAAACCCTCAACCCAGCAGCATCACAAATTCCGTATTTTTTTTTTCTTTTTAAGGCATTTGCTGGCTCACTGGCATTTTGTCCTGGATCTCCTCGTACTTTGGCGGAGGGGTGAGTGGCTCTATCGTGATGGGGACGCTGCTGTTGCCCTGCTCCAGGTTTAGCCTGATGTCCTTGAGGTGCAGCTTTTCTGACTTGATCCTGCGCACCTTGAGCGGTTTCAGGCGTTTGCTGAGGCGGGAGCCGTGTCTGCTGGGCTGTCTCTCTGGGCTGGGCTCCGTGCCCACAGCCCCTGGAGCCTGGCTGCCCTCACCCAGCCCTGCCAAGGACTCGTAGGAGGGCAGGGAGACGCTGAGCCTGTTGCTCCTGTCCGAGTCTCTGGGCTCGGAGTAGCCTGTGTTCATCACCTCCTCGTAGCTGGGCACGTAGTACTGGGAGGAGATGTCTTCATCCTCTTCTTGACTAGAGGGGAAAGGGATAAAGCTGTGGGTAGCTCACCATTTCAGCTTCTTTGTGGGAAGGATAGGATAAAACCACCCCACCCCACCAGAAATAGTTTTTTGCTCTTCTACATTATATGCCAGCTTCCTTGTGCTTGACAGAACAAATCATGACCCCACCTAAACTCAGACACGTTTTATTTCCTTGGCATTTATGGCTGTCTTTGATCATCACTTTCTCTGCCCACAGGCACTCTTCCATTGCCCAGCAGTGATTTCTTCCCTTAAGAGAACATCAGTTTCTCCCCTCCACTCTCAAAATCCAATCAAAATACATTAGAAAAGGACACCACCCCTCTGCTGCTGTCATTCTGATATCTCACGGGTTGGGCACCTTTGGGTTTTCTGAGAGATTCAGCTCTGCACTGTCACCATCAGGTACCAACACTGCCATTTCTTTGGCATTCTGAAGTTACCTTTCCCATCAAACAGGGAAAATCAGTTTTCAGGGTGCATCTGCAGACCCCGGAGAGAGCCAGCAGAGCCACTGTCCCCTCCTGTCCCCATGGCCCCTGCCTCTCTCCCTCCGTGCTGATGGACAGGGAGCTCCCCTGGGGCATGTTTGTCCAGACTGTGCCTTTGCAGTGCCCCACAGAGCTCCCTGAGCAAACAGCAGGACCCTGCAGACTTTCACAGGGTCTAAACTCCATGGCCAGTCTCCAAGGCTGTTTCCATGGCCAGTCTCCAAGGCTGTTTCCATGGCCAGTCTCCAAGGCTGTTTGGCACCTTGGCTGCCCCTGGCCAGGCAGAGCCAGCCCCTGTCCTGCCCCTCTGGCCGCTCTCCCCGCATGGGGCAGGGGTTTGCTGCTCTCAGGGTTACCCAAGACGCTGCCCAGCGTTGTCTCAGCCATTCCCCCGTGCCAGCATGGGGATCTGCTGCTCTCAGGGTTACCCAGGATGATGCCCAGCATTGTCTCAGCTCATTCCCCTGTGCCAGCATGGGGATCTGCTGCTCTCAGGGTTACCCAGGATGATGCCCAGCGTTGTCTCAGCTCCCAGCATGGGGATCTGCTGCTCTCAGGGTTACCCAGGACGATGCCCAGCGTTGTCTCAGCTCCCAGCATGGGGATCTGCTGCTCTCAGGGTTACCCAGGATGATGCCCAGCGTTGTCTCAGCTCCCAGCATGGGGATCTGCTGCTCTCAGGGTTACCCAGGATGATGCCCAGCGTTGTCTCAGCTCCCAGCATGGGGATCTGCTGCTCTCAGGGTTACCCAGGATGATGCCCAGCATTGTCTCAGCTCCCAGCATGGGGGTCTGCTGCTCTCAGGGTTACCCCGGATGATGCCCAGCGTTGTCTCAGCTCCCAGCATGGGGATCTGCTGCTCTCAGGGTTACCCAGGACGTTGCCCAGTGTTGTTTCAGCTCATTCCCCCATCCCAGCCGAGCACAAATGACCCCTCTCCCAACGCTGCCTCAGCCACAGCTCTGTCCAGACCTCCCTTCACCCTCCAACAGCACTCCCTTCCACTCACTGCATCAATTCCTCAATTCTTTCCCATCCCCAGCACATACCCAAACCCTCAACCACATCTCCTTTACCACCAGACCCTCCCGAGCACATCAGCACGCCTCACTTTCACCCTCACACCCAATCCCACCCTTTCTATCCCCAAAACGCCCTCTCTCTCACCTGTCCTCGTGCTGTGAGGGCTCGGCCGAGGCCTGGCGCTGGACGTGCGCGATGGCCATCTCCTGGCTCTGCCGCTTCTTGTCGCGGATGTTGAGGCAGATGGAGAGCAGCAGCAGCAGCAGCCCCGCTCCCACCAGCACGTAGGCCACCGAGAAGGTTTTGCTCTTGAGGATTCCCCCGGAGCCGCGGTCGGGCTTGCTGCTGTTGCCGCCGGGTTTGTCGGGGGGCCCGAAGCCCGGCACGAGGTTCCACACGGCCATGATGATGCCGAGCACCAGCATGCCCAGCCCGATGGCCGTCAGGGCGTAGTGGGAGCCGTTGGGCCGCGACTGGGCCATGGCTGCAGCGGGGCCGGGCCGGGCGGTGGTCAGTGCATGGCTCGGGCCGGCCGGGCTCTGGGGGCATGTGTGGGGCCAGCGGGCCGGGCAGGGACACGGCTCTGGGGGAAACGGGGTGAGAGTGAGGGACAGGACAAATGGGAGATAAACACAGCGCCATGACGGCGATTCAGGAGCTAAACACCACACCAGACAGCGATTCAGGAGCTAAACATCACGCCATGAGATTCAGGAGCTACACACCATGACGGCAGTTCAGGAGCTAAACACCACACCATGACAGAGATTCAGGCGCTAAACATCACGCCATGAGATTCAGGAGCTAAACACCACACTATGTCAGCGATTCAGGAGCTAAACACCGCGGCACTACAGCAATTCAGGAGCTAAACACAGCGCCATGACAGCGATTCCGGGATTCAGGAGCTAAACACCACACTATGCCAGCGTTTCAGGAGCTAAACACAACGGCACTACAGCGATTCAGGAGATAAACACCACGCCATGACAGCGATTCCAGCTGAGGCCGAGCCTCACGCTGCTGGGCCTGACAGAACAGGGATCTGGATCCCTGCTGGCTGCTCCCATCCCCAGCCTTTGCTGGGAATATCCACCAGCCTTGGAAAACAATTCAAGGACTGATGTTTGCTAACGGATGGATGACATCTTCACAGCACCAACAGAAGGCCACAGAATCCATGTCAAGAGCTTCTGTCGATACAAACCAACCTGGAAATGCTCAGGATAAAACAACTCTATCTGAACAGCTTCTCCTCTCACCCCATTCAGGAGGGAGCAGGGCTGCTCACAGCGCTGGCTGCCTGCCCTGGAATGCCTTCCTGCCCAGAGAACAGAAACCAAAACTGCCTCTGTCCCAGCCAACTCGATCCTGCGGCTTCCCCAGCTGCTGCTGGCAATGCTGTGGGGATGGTGGCCCTCGGTGGCACCCCTGGCTCACTTTGGGCTGGCTGCTGCACCCCTCGGGGATGTCTGAGCACAAACACTCCCAACCAGCCAGGTCACAGGTGGCAACTCCTCCTGCAGGACCTCCCCTCCATGTTTGCTGAATTGTCAGCACCAGACATTTCCCAAAATAAGCCATGTCTGCATGTGCCACGTCTGGGATCTCTCCTCCCATCCCCGGCTCCTCAATGCTGTTCGGGCTCAAGGTAGCCTTGGGCTATGGGGTCAGTGGTGCTGTAACCACATACCCCCCAGCACATCCTTCAGCTCAACCCTCCCGAGCTCAAAAGCTCCGTGTTTGCTTGTTTAGCAGGATCACACGCCCAGCTCAGGGTCAAGGGCCAGAATAAAGCAGCACTCCCAGAAAACAGAGCGGCTGCAGCAGGAAAACACACACACACGCAAGCCTGGAGAGGAGGAACCCTCAGAGGAACTCCCCTCTGTCTCCAGCACGGCTGTGGTGACTCCCAGAGGGGTGTCCCAGCCTGTCTGGACACATTGCTGGCCCCATAAGAGTCTGGGCAGGGTAAAGTCATGGTTCCTGTGCTCCGTTGGGGCTGTGGGACGCCTGGAGCTGCTGATCCCAGCCCGTGATTCCCTGTGCTCCTGGGGGAAGGCAGCTCCTGATCCCAGCTTCGATTCCATCCTAGTGAGCAGCTGATGAGGATGTGGAGAACTCTGCATCCAGAACATCCTCAGCAGCGTTCCAGGAGCCCTCCTCCCACCCAAACGCTTCCATGCCTGCAGCTGCTGCCACCAGCACTGGCCTCTGCCCTCCCACATGAAGGTTTTGCTCTCTGCTTGTGCCCTGTGCGGTTTTTTCCCTCACCTGACGATCCAGCCGAGCTCCCATCCTCGTCACAAACACATCAGCCAGCCAAGAGTCACCTGAGAGCAGCTGCCATGGCCTCGGGGCAGGAAAACTGCGCTGCACCCACGGTGGGCACAGAACACACCCAGGGCTGGACACATCCACCCGCGGTGTCTGAACCTGCCCACAGCCTCTGTGGCTCCCCTCAGGCACCTCAGCCCTGGAGGTGGGCAGGATTTCAGCTCCCACGTCACCCCTGCCTGGAAGTTTTCCGCAGATCCCTGGCAGTGCTGCCCATCAGCTCAGCAATCAGATTAGAGCAGGAGGCTCGCTATTCCAGTCCATCTCTCCATTGAATTAGCTGCTCTCCCGGCTTTCCAGAGCTGTTCCTATCCCTGCTCCAATCCTCTCTGATGTCAGAATCCGAGGAAAGGAGCTGCTGCTGGCTCTGTCTCAGGTCCAGCATTCCTGGTGCTGCCTGGATGCTCACCCCACCATCACAGAATGGTTTGGGTGGGAAGGGACTTTAAAGTTCATCCCATTCCACCCCCTCCATGAGCAGGGACATCTTCCACTGTCCCAGGCTGCTCCAAGCCCCATCCAGCCTGGCCTTGGACACTTCCAGGGATGGAGCAGCCACAGCTTCTCTGGGCATCCTGTGCCAGTGGCTCACCACCCTCACCGAGTAGAATTTCTTCCTAAATATCCAGTCCAAATCATCCCTTTTCCACTTTAAAACCAACTTCCCTTGTAAAAAGTTCATCCCCATCAGGTGGGTGAGCAATGTCTGAGAATTCTAGCCCCCTCCAGCCCCTTCCACGGTTACCAGGGATCCTCCCTGTGAGCCAGACCCCGCTCCATCCCGCTCCCTGCTTGCCCAAGGATTTTCCCTGTGAGCCAGACCCCGCTCCATCCCACTCCCTGCTTGCCCAAGGATTTTCCCTGTGAGCCAGACCCCGCTCCATCCCTCTCCCTGCTTGCCCGTGCTCTGCCCTGGCAATGATTTACACCAGGATCTTCGAACCATTAAACTCCTGGGGCAAGACTGCAAAGCCCGGGGGGCACCCACGCCTCTCTGGGCTTCCCGCACCTCTGCCCTACCCCTGCAGGCTGCCCGTGCCCTTTGGGATGCTCTTGCAACATTTCCAGGTGTTCACTGGGCACAAGAAGGCTCGGGATAAGCCCCATTCTTGCACCACACACCCCGAAAGCAGGAACAGCTTCCCTTTCCTGGCAGACCCAACAGGGTCACCGGATCACGTCCCACATCCCAGAGCTCCTGGAGGAACTCCAGCCCCGTTGGGTGATTCAGAGCCCGGCACCCCCCGCTGCCCTCAGCAGCACCCACGCTCTTCTGCCCTCCGGGACCTTTGGATTTTTCCCCTGCCATGACATCACCTTCCCTTGGCTGTCACGGGATGGCGAGGGATGAGTCTGCAGTTCAGGGAACAGGTCAAACCCTGACACACTCAGCGCACATGGGGTGAGCTCCAGGGCTCACTCACTCCCCAAAACTCATCAGATCTCGGCTCCCCACGGAGCCCCTCGGAGCTGCCTCCAAAATCCAGGGTGTGGTTTTTGTGTTTTTTTTCACCTGTCACACACAACTAATTTTCTGGAAAATTCTAGGGGGAAATAAACCCGTTCTCCAACCATCCAAAGATTCCAGAGTCTCCTCTGTGTTAGATTACAAGGCTGTCCCTTCATCCTCATGCTTCTACCCAGGGAACCTGCTCATTAACCCCCTTCCCTGCTAATTGCTGCCCTGGTACATCCTTGGGAGCTCCTTCCTACAGTGGCCATAACCTCGTGCTGAGTCCTGGTTATACAGGGGTTCAACCCACCAGGAACACAAAACTCCATCTAGGGTCTAAAAGTAAACAGGTCAGGTATTTTCATAGTACCCCGGAATGTTTGGGTTTGAAAGGGACCTTAAAGACCATCTGCATCAACTCCCAGCCATGGTTTCTCATTTTTTTGGCCCTTTTTCCTGCCCCTGCCCCAAGAACAGGGATGTTTCTGGCCAGATGCAGACCAGGGGATGCAGGGAATACCCAAACAAATCCAGCTCAGCCAGTAAAAGAAGCATTGCTGCTGATTTAGGCAATTTCAGATATTTTGGACAGATCCCAGCCCATTTCAGAGCATCTCAGCAGGGAACAGGAACCCAGAGGGACAGCCCCATGCAGACCATCAGGGCTTTTCCACATTCGGCTTACACTTCCTTCCTAGAACACAAAAAACCACATCCACATCTCCATTGCCCTTGGCATTCCCTACAGACATTTAAGAGCTATTTCACTCTCTTTTTTTTTTTTTTTCTTAAATCTAATTTTGAACAATCCCTCCTCAGCTGCACCTTGCAGACAGCGCTGGGATATTTTCCTCAAATAACAGCAGCGACATTTTCCTCAAACCCTGCCAAGGCTCTCCCTGCTCTCCTGCTCCAGAGGGAGCTCAGGACCCTCAGTTCTGCCACTTCCTGCAAAATAAGGGCATCACAGGAAAGGCCATTCCCAGGCTCAGAATGCTGCAATCCATCCAGCTGGCTGTAGTTTTCACAGCAGAACAACAGAGACAGGGCTCACTAAATACCCCACTTCCACAAACCCCATTCATCTGCCTCTGTCGTGTCCTTGGCAATTCCAGGCACGGCTGCCGAAGGTTCCTGGGGCGGCACAGATCACACAAGCCACGGTAGCCACACTCCAGAGCTGCAATCAGAACCGTGCAGCAGCCATCACCTTGGCCTTTGCCACTGAGATATGAGACACTGCCTCGCAGCCTCCTTCTCTCCATAATTCCATTACAGCCATCCAAGCGGCGCCTGCTGCAGAGGGCTGATGGACAGGGACAGAGAGTCCTTTTACCTTTGTGTTTCGGGACGTTGCCGTTTGTTCTTGGGGACAATGCTGCCGTGGCCACCGAGGCCACGCTGGCACTGCTCTCAGCAGGTCAGTGAGCCCTCGCTGTGTCCCGGTGCTGTGTAAACACCATCCCATGGCTTTTCCTGATCCAGGCTCTGGGATCAGCACTGGGAGTGACTGACAGGCCCAGCTCTGCTAAACCAGCGATGGGGGCTTGGGGTGATGCCCAAGATTTTTAGCTTTTTGTATTTTTCACTTTTTTGTAACTTTGTACATTGCTAACGCATGGCTGTAGATCCTGGTACTTTTCCTGTCTTTCTTCCCTATATTTAGGAACAATAAACTAACCTTATAAACACTTCCCTAAAATATTGTTTAATCTTTTTCCAAGAAGAGAACCAGCTACAAGGATATTGTCTCCCAACCAAAATCTGGAGCAGACATAACAAAAATGGGACAAAAGAAACTTCTGGGCTGCTTCCAGTGGGGCAGAACCCCAGGAATTATTACCTAACCGACTAACCTGTTAATTGGACAGCATATGATAAGCATATTAACCGAGTAACCTCATAAAAATTGTAGAATTACTATACCAGGCGTGATTTTCCCCATAATGTGTACCTGAAAGCTTTTAAGTAAAGATTTGCTTTTATATTCACTGTGATGTTGTTGGGAAGATCTATTCTATTTTCCAGGCAGCAGGGCTGCTCACCTCTCTCTGGGGAGCTGAATTCCCTGTGCACCTCAGCCAGGCAAAGAATGCCTGCCTGGGAAAATCCCAGCACTCTGACTCTTTCTCCTTCCTGCTTTTCTTTGGACGCCACTTTGTACCTCTGAGTTTGGATTTATTATTTTTTTTTTAATTCCCCTAATCTGCTGTTTCCGCCGAGATAAAGCCATTCCTTTGCAGCCTCCCCCTGTTTTGTTGTGGGACCTCTCCCCATCTCGGTGCCAGATAACACCCAGATAACACACCCTGCTCACCCTTCCAGCACCAGGAGACATTATCCTGCTGCCCTTTTGATGTCCTCTGAAGCGGAACCCAGCACTCCCACTTCCTCCCAGCCCCTCTGGAGTGCTTTAAGCACCTCCTGCCCCACCACAGGCACCCCTGGATGATTATCTCCCCTCCCTTCAAGCCACCAACCCGGCGCCTCCCGCTGCCATCGGCCTCACCAGCACTGCCTTCCTCATCCTCTGCTCGCATTTCCAGCAATGCCCTTTTCCCCAGCACAGCATCACCTCTCCCTATGCTTCTCCAACGAGTATAACCCACCAAGAAAACCCACAGAGGATGGCCACGGAGCCCCCAGGGCAGGAGGGAAGTGAGAGGTGATGCTGGAGGACACGGAGACAGCTTGGGGACCTAGAGCTGGCTGGGGATGCAAAGCCAGCTTGGGGACATGGAGCCAACCCAGGGACATGGAGCTGACAGGGGACATGGAGACAGCCAGGGACACAGAACCAGCCTGGGGACACTGAGCCAGCCAGGGACACAGAGACAGCTCGGGGACATGGAGCCAGCCCAGGGACATGGAGCTGGCCAAGGACATGAAGTTGGCTGGGGACACTGAGCTAGCCAGGGACACAGAGCCAGCCTGGGGACACAGCTGGCTGGGGACAGGGAACCAGCCCAGGGACAAGGAACCAGCCTGGGGACATGGAGCTGGATGGGGACACGGAGCGAGCCCAGGGACATGGAACCAGCCCAGGGACATGGAACCAGCCCGGGGACACAGAGTTGGCCAGGCAGCCAAGTGACGTGGAACAGCCCAGCACAGAGCAGCAGCGTTCCGCCGGGTGGGCACAGGTATTCGATAGGGAAGGAGGTTTGCTGGGGATTGTGCTGCTCCAGGCCACTGCTCTGCTCCCACAGGATACCCAGCTACTCCCACAGAGCCCCGACACAGCTTCTGCCCGGGGAATACACCGGGAACGAGAAAAGCACGCAGAAGCACGGGGAGGCAGACACATACCTGTGCTGCTGCAGGAATCCCTCATCCCAGATCCCAAATTCCAGGCAGGAGAGCAGACAGACAGTCCTGCCCAGCCCTGGCCCTCTGGCATCTCCTTCTGGCCCCAGCACGGCGCCAGGCAGCGACACTCAGCCCTCTCCAGGGCACCGATGGCCAAACATTCCTCCTTCCCCAGGCACTTCCCTTCCCAAGGGTTTTCCAACCCCTCTAATTACACAGCTAAAATCAAAGGCATTTCACATAGTTCCGAGTCACCTCAGTCCAGGGCTGGGCTCGCCAGCCCCACACCCACATGTTCCTCGCTGACACCTGCGAGGTTTCCCTTTCTGGCTCTCATGCCAGGACATCCAGGGCTGTGGACGGCTGCAGGACGCTTGGATTTGTTGTGAAGGGGTGTGTTGCCATCCAGCAGTGGCCTAGGTGTGCTCCAGAGAGGCTTTACGGAGCTGGACAGCCAGGACCACACCTCCTGGCACAGCTTGACCTCAGCAGGCTCCATCCACCACGCAGAGCCGAGGGTACCCCCATCTCACACGCTGACAGAACCGCGGGTCTCTGCTTACAAATCCACACTTCCCCACAAACCCACAAAGCTACAGGGATGCCCGTCCCCACCACGTCACCCTCAAAATCAAACACCAACATCAGCAGACACACTTGGGAGACACCTGCGGCTTTGCTGAACCCCCCAAAGCTCCAAGCCGCTCTTTCTCCGGCGGGAATATCACGATGGGAAGGGCCGAACCCGCACTGCCCGGCCCTGCCCAGGTCTCCTTCTCCTCGGCTTTGTTTGCTTTCTTTCCCAGCAGCCCGGCTCACCCTCCGCCGCTGCTTTTTCCCGGGCACGGGCTGGTGATCCGCGACACTGGTGCCACTCCTGGGACCGGCTTTGGGCTGCGGGATCACCTGGCCCCGCTCCCTGCTGCTGATCCTTCCCCAAAGCGCCAGCCGATGGTTCCCGAAACCACAGCCACCCTTCTCTCCACCCTTCTCGCCGCTCTCAGCGCGGCCACCACGGAGCTGTCGCGGTGCCCCGAGCCCACGTGTCCCCAAGCGGTGACCCCAAGGCAGCGCCGCGCCCCAAACTCCGCCGCTCCGACCCTCTGCTGCGATCCCCCCGCTTTGGGGGTGTTTGCTCCCCCTTTGAGGGGTGTTTCCCCCCGCTTTCCAGGTGTTTCCCCGAGCTTTGGAAGTGATTCCAGCCCAGCCCGAGCTGCTCCCTGCTCCGACTCCTTCCCGCTCCCGTTCCCGGCGGGATCGAGCCCAGCCCGCCCCGCTCCCGGTTCCCAGCTCTCCAGAGGGTCCCAGAAGAGGGGGTCCCGTCTTTTCCCGACCCCCAGACCCCGCGTACCTCCGGCGGCGGCTCCGATGGGTCCGGCGGGGCCGCCGCCCTTCCCGGGCCGGCCCTCCCGGGGCGGCGCTTCCCGGGCCGGCCCCGCCGCTCCCCGGCCCCGGGCACCGCGCTCCGTTCCGGGAAGCCGGGGAAAAGGAGGGGGCGGAACCCAGCAGACTTCCAAGAGCAGTAGGGAAACCCCCCAGAAAGCACTGGGGACACCCCCAAAATCAGGTGTGGGTCACACTGGGGATGTGTATGGAGCGCTCGCGGTCCCTGCTTGATGCATCACAGCCCCTCTCTCTGCTTTCATGGAATCCCGGAATGATTTGGGTTGGAAGGCACCTTAAAACTCTTTATTATTCCACCCATGGGACACCTCCCACCAGACCAGGGTGCTCCAAGCCCTGTTCAGCGTGGCCAAGGATATTTTCAGGGATGGGGCAGCCACAGCTGCTCTGGGCACCCTGTGCCAGGGCCTCACCACCCTCACAGGGAAAAAAAATTATTCCCGACATCTAATGAAAGTTTTAGTTTTTATTCTGTGGTTTAAAACGCATCTTGCAGCGTGCCTGCTTTGTGAAACCAGCTTGTAGCGATGAGCAGAGCTTTTCCTTGATCAGTTCCGACCTCTGTTTGCAGAAGCCCCATTTTGAGGGATCCCAAACACTCCATTCAACACAGCAAAGCCAGCATCCCCTGCAAAGCCAAGCTTGCACTCACAGGCAGCCTGGAAAGCGCTTTTTATCAGTCTGCTGCTCTCCATAAACATTCACTGTTAACCACTCACTCACCAGAAAGAGCCATGCCAGGCACAGCCCTCCCCACAGCTCCTAGCCACATGCCTTGGCCTCATAGCCAGACATCCCCGTGGTTTCCAGACGGAACCATGGGGAGCAGAGCTGGGCTTTGGCAAACTTCAATGCAGCCAGGGCCGTGTCCAGTGTCACCTCTCCTTGGCTGCCGTCCCAGTGGCAACCGGGACGTGTTTTTCCAGGCTCTTCTCACACCCAGCTGTAATAATAAACACCACCAAGGACTCAAATCCTGTTGGAGATGATACTCAGGATGAGTTTTCCCCCGATCTAAGCAAAAAAGAAAACCTGCATCACTATGCTGCTGGACCAGCCACTGCAGTTTTTCCTGTCCCTTAAACCCTGTGAGTCCTCGTGAAGGCAAAAACCATCACGAACCCAACGAAACTTGTCACATCACCGGGCGTGACTCAGCTCCACAGCCCTGCCTTGGGGTGTTCAGGATGCTTGGGAAACCCACCCTGCTTCCCCGGATCTCTCCCTATGAGCACAGTTCCGCAAGGTGCTGATGGTATTTTCCACTGACTCACCTGCCCTGGCTCATGGCACCGATATCACCCCCTCTAATCAAAGAGAAATTCCTAGAGTCGTGCTATAAAAAGAAATAATTATTAAACATAACAGCGTATTTATTTGTTTTTCCCTTGGATGGATTGTTTTGCATTTTCCGGCTTGGCTCCCAGCTCAGGCAAATTCAGATGGATTCAGATGGATTTCCCCCTCTCCTTCTCTACCTTCCTGTGTCAAACACAACTCTGACATCCCAAACAGCTCCAGCATCAGGAGACGTACCAGGGAATTGTTTTCTCTGTCAGGAAGAGGGGGGCACATGGATTTCACACAGCCACTGTCACCAATCTGGCTCAGGGACAGCTCTGTGCCCCAGCCAGGTCACCCCCCGCAGGGGCTCTGGTGACCGTGAGCACAGAGGGGACATTCATAACGCAGCTCCTCGGGTTCCTGCTCCACAAAGCTGAATTTGAGCCAGGAATGGCACCCATTTCAGTGCCAGTGTAGCAGGATCGAGCAGGGGGGGCTCACCTTCACCCCTTGGATGGCTGCTGAGGCACCTGCCTGTCCCTGATGCTCTGTGGGATAATGTATTCACATCCATCCCTTGGGCTCATTTCCCTTTCCAGCCATCCCAGTGCAGGGGTTTATCTGTGGCAGCTCAAATCCTCCTCTTGCAAACACTCCCTGCCCGGTCCAGGGCGGGCTGGGATTTCTCCAGGGTGTTTATCCAGCCAGGTATGCAGGATACAGAGCACAGGAATGCCAAGGAGGGAACTGGAGCCCCACCAGAGCCACCAGCAGGCAACAAAAGAGCCTTTCAGAGGGGCATCTGATGCCCTGCTACGTGCAGAAGTGCCAGGAGCTCACATGATCCTGCCTTAGAAATTGATCCCTGGCACTTTTCCCTGCTTTTTTCCTGTTCAAAGGTGCTCAGCATGTGTGTTAAAGTCACCACTGGAAGCCTAGACACCTTCCTGGATTGCTCCTTTCCAACAGTGAGCCAAAAGCACTGCTCCAAGTGACTGCTGGATATCCACAGCTCCATGGCTTGTCCTGAGAGAGGTAAAGCCCATCCCTGGGATTTGGGTCAGTAAAACCACCCGACTGCACATTTATGTTATACTATTTTATACTATATTATACTGTTTTATTATATTACAAGGCCATAGAGTGATAGGACAAGGTGAAACAGGTTCAAACCAGCAGAGTGTAGATCCAGATTAGATATGAGGAAGAAATTCTTCCCTGTGAGGGTGGTGAGGCCCTGGCACAGGGTGCCTGGAGAAGCTGTGGCTGCTCCATCCCTGGAAATGTCCAAGGCCAGGCTGGACAGGGCTTGGAGCAGCCTGGGATAGTGGAAGGTGTCCCTGCCCATGGAGGGGGTGGGATGAGATGGGCTTTAATGTCGCTTCCTACCCAAACTATTCTGTGATTTGATGATTAATAGAGTTAACAGCTAATTAACACCAGAATTAACACCAGAAATATAACATATATATATATATATATATATATATATATATATATATATACTGGAACATGGCAGGGCCCCACCTTTTCCCCCAGGATGAAATCCCATCCCAGCCTGCCCCGTGACACGCTCCCTCAGATCCCATTCCCAGCCCACACACACTGCTCTGTACTTTGGGCTCTCTTCCTCATGCCTCAGTTTCCACACGCCAATTTACATCCCTGCCCGGGCTGCAGGCTGGGAACCCGCCATGCAAGTGGGGAAAAAAAGAGGAAAACCAGCCAGTTGGGAGGCATTTCCGCACGCTGCCGGTGGGAGGGTGCGCCCTGCCGGCATCTCCTGGCGGGGTGAGGATCCGGTGTCCCCGATGTGGCCGTTCCGGTACAACCAGTTCAACCACCGTGGTGCCAGGTCACCGTCTGCAGCTGGAACACGGCGTAAATAAAGCCGCTGTGTTAACAGTAATCACGGTAAATAAGCTGCTGCTTCCTCCTGGAGCTGCTCCGGGGGTGCTGCATCGCTCTGGGGAGGCTCTGGTTTGGGCAGGATTTGGGAATAGGAGACCCAGGGTTTGTGGGGAACACGGCTGGAGGAGAAGAGCTACGCTGGTGGTTATTTAAAAGAGCTGAGCAGAGCCTAACGTAGCTTTTCAAAATTAGGAGCAGATGGTGAATGAGGGCTTGTGCCCAAGACCGGGAAAATGCTGGGAAATCAATCACCAGCAATGATAAAACCCCATGGAAACCCTCTCACCTGGATGTGAGGCCTCACCGCAGTTCTGGTGTCAGAATGGGGGATGGAGCAGAGCTGCTGGTGCTTGTGGTGGGGTCAGGGTGGAGCAATGGAAAGCTGGGGACAGTTGCAGGGACAATGGCACAGCAGAATGTCCCAAAGGATGCCCGCAGTGAGGGAGAGCCTCAGGCACTGCTGCATCCCCAGGGCTGCACTGCTGAGGACTCAAAAGCGTTCCCAGTGATGGATTTGTACAAACAAAGCAGCACTGGTAGAAAACACCTCCAGGGAAAATGCACTGGAAATAGGTGAATCAATGACAGGCACACTCCCAAATTTTCAGCGGTCCTGAGCAATAATCCAGCAGCCTCAGTGACAGCCCTTGACAGCAGCGTTTGGGGAGATACCACCATCACTCCCACTCTGTGACTGACCCCACACCAAACCCCACCAACCTGCCGATGATTGATGCAGCTCTTTGGGGTTAGCTCTTCATCACCAAAAATCCAGCCTGGGGAAATCACCTGCTAGAGCCACGGGCTGAGTCAGTGCTGAGGCAGGAAACGCCCCAGACTCACCCCTGTTCTCTGCTGTGACCTCTCAACCCCATTCCTGACCCACAGGTTACCGGTGCAAGGCTGTGGCAGGGCAGGTACACACAGCTTCTGTCGTAAGGTGACCCAGAGACGATGCCAGGATTGGCACAGGCAGGTTACACCTCAGCAAAGGGCGCTGGGGACATGGGGTGCCCCTCTGTGGGGTACCCCGGCCATCCCACACACCACCCCAATGCGGCATTGGGATATTTGCCTTCCTCAGTCGGGGAAAAGGCTCTTGTGAGCATCTGCACAGCAACGCGCGCTGTGCAAAGGGCACCAAAACGGGCGAGGCGCTCCTAAAACAAACACAGCCGGGGCGCAGGAACGCGGGGATTGCTCACACGGTGGCAGCAGCGCAGCGCGGTACTCCAGAACCAGAACGGCGGGGATGGAGCGGGGATGAGGCTATGAGAGGGGGACGCAGTGGGGATGAGGGTGATGGGAGGGGGATGCAGTGGGGAGGAGGGTGATGGGAGGGGGATGCAGTGGGGAGGAGGGTGATAGGAGTGGGGTGCAGTGGGGATGAGACTGAGGTGACGGAGATGCTCCATCCTGATGGGAGGAGATGGGATGATGGATGCTGAGGCTCCGTCCTGATGGGACGGAGATGCAGCTGGGATGAGGCTGAGGGGAGTAGGATGCAATGGGGATGAGGCTGATGGAACAAGGATGCATGGGATGAGGCGATGAGGATGATAGGTAGGTGATAGGAGGGGATGCAGCAGAGATACAGCAGGGATGAGGTTCATGGGATGAGGGTGCAATGGGGATGAGGCTGATGGGACAAAGATGCAGTGGGGGAATTAGGATGAGGGGACGGAGATGCTCCATCCTGATGGGATGGAGATGCAGCTGGGATGAGCGGGATGGCTGAGGGACGAGAGGCATTGGGGATGAGGCTGATGGGACAGAGAGGCATTGGGGATGAGGCTGATGGGACAGAGAGGCATTGGGGATGAGGCTGATGGGACAGAGAGGCATTGGGGATGAAGCTGATGGATGGAGATGCAGCTGGGATGACGCTGATGTGACAGAGATGTAGCTGGGATGAGGCTGATGGGAACAGGGTGCAGTGGGGATAAGGCTGACAGGACAGAGATGCAGCTGGGATGAAGCAGGGATGAGGCTGATGGGACAGAGTTGAGGCAGGGATGAGGCTGAGGGGATGGAAATGCAGCAGGGATGGGGCGGATGGGACAAGGATGCATTGAGGACGAGGCTGATGGGATGGAGATGCATTGGGGATGAGGCTGGTGAGATGGAGATGCAGCAGGGATGAAGCAGGGATGAGGCTGAGGGGAGGGGTATGCAGCAGGGATGGGGCTGATGGGGCAGGGGCTCAGCAGGGATACACAAGGATGAAGCTCCTGCAGCCTCCACTGCCAGGGAAATGCAGGTAATGGGGGCAAAGCACCAAGAAGAGCCCCCTGAGCCCAGGACATCATTCCCAGAGACAGGGAGTGTGGCCCCTCTGCTTGCTGTGGCTCTGTCCCATGGCACAAGGGCAGAAGCATTACCAGGACTGCTGTGACACCCATGGCTCTGCCACATTCCTGCCTCCCAAAGGCCACCCAGAGCTTCTACAACCATGGATGGGATGGATGAGCACCCGTAGCCCATCCCATGCATGAAGGACACCCCCAATTCTTAGCAGGGAATAGCTCCAAGTGCAGCAAACCCCACCAGAGTCTGCGCCCAGCTCACGTTTGCTGTGCTCAGCAGTTACCCTTCAATGCCATTTTTAATTCCCATTAATGCTGGATTCCAGATGCAGGTGATAAGCTGGAGAGCCAGCTGGCTCCTGAGTTCTTCCTGTCTTTCTTTGCTCCAGCTCTCCCCATTTCACACTGTGGTGGCTCTTACCTGCTCTGCAGCTGCTCCCAACCCCAGGAGGCTGTTTCTGTAGGGGAAAAAAGGAATAAAAGGTACATCTCTTGATCTGTACACTCATTATGGGCTTGAAACTCATTGCAGGTTGCCTTTGCTCCAGCCTGAAAACACAGCCACGGACCCTAGAAAGGCATCAGACCCCACTGGAAGTGCTGGCACAGCCCTACGGATGACCACTGTCATCTGAATAATGGTAACAATAGTAACAGTTTATTAACCTGTAAATGGATAACAATAATTTATCAATTAATAAAACCTGGAGCACACTTTCCGATTTCTCCATCCCTCCTGCTGTTCATGGTCCTTCTCATTATATTTTTCATACCCGAGGGGGACATCTGGCTGCTCACCCCAAATCCTTACCTTAAACCCTTGAAATGCCCATTTTGTAAGGAATGCAGACAGTCCCAGAGTCCTGCCAGCATTGCTGCATGCAGCAGCAGACATTTGGCTGGCAACTGGTGCTGGGAAAAGCTTGTCCAGCCTTCTCCTGCATCCCCCCATCACCCCAGAGCCCCCCAAAAATTCATGGTGTGTCCTGCACCCTGATGCCACAAAAGAGATGCCAACACCAGTCCAAGGTCTCCAATTAAACCACATGGAATTCATCCATACTTTAAAATAAGCTTTATTTAGATCTTTTTATAATTTTATATTTGCATCCATGCCTTCAAGGATTCTCCCCCACTCACGAGGGGAAAAGTTAAATCTAATGTTACCCATAATTCATATGCTATTTAGCGAGTTCTCTTTTAAATAAATCATCCTCTTAGTAATTTTTAGAATTATTTCCTAATTTACAAAAAAGCTGAAATGCAAAGGAAACTACTCGGTAACAAGGAGATCGCTCGTCTGTTCTGGTGGTTTAGAGTTTAAATTATAAAAACGCAAAGAAACAAAAAAAAAATAAAACAAAACCCAAAAAAAGAAACAAAACGTATAAAAATGCTTCTCTGCAGAGAAAAGATGCCATGGGGCAAAGCCTGCCCTGCCACCCCAGGAGAGCCTGGGGGGTTTGGTCCCTCTGTCATCCCCTCCATGGCCTCTCTGCATCATCCCTTGGAATGGAATACACAGCGCAAGGGCATTGGTTTAATTCGGTGATTTAAGACAAAATACCCTTTTTTTCTTTTTTTTCAACCAGGGCGCGCGTATCGGAATTAAGAAAAATAATACACTATTATAGTTCATTAAATAAATCTTAATACATTTTTTTTAAGAGCTTAAAATTATATTGTAAGCATTAAAGCATAAGGTACTTATCTTGGCATAAGCAGAGTGCGGCACGTGTTAGTGGAGAGGGGAAGCGGCTGCCGCGCCGGGGCCGGGTGGTTTGGGGGCATTTCCGAGGGATTTGGAAAAAACAAACTTCACTTGTGTTTCCAAATCACCCCAGAGCCAGAAACCCCACCCAGGTGGGGACTCGTACCGATTTCCCCGGCCCCTGCTGACGGCAGTAACACCCCAAACCGGAGCGGGATGGCCGGCCCTATCTGGGCAGCATTTTGGGATATGGGATATCTCGGGATATCGCCGTTCCCCCGCTCCCAGCTCATGCCGGATCCCCCGAAATTTTACTTGAAGCAAAGGGTGA
Source organism: Malurus cyaneus samueli (assembly GCA_009741485.1). NCBI lineage: Eukaryota > Metazoa > Chordata > Aves > Passeriformes > Maluridae > Malurus > Malurus cyaneus. Next base: position 2,909,700 of record CM019232.1, on the reverse strand, counting down.
GCCCCCTCAAAAAGCAGGGAAAAACAGCAGGGGAAGCTCCCACCAGCTTCCCCCCGCCGGATTTCCCGGCACGTGTTCAGGTTTGCGTTTTCCAAGGCGTTAAGTGCTCCTGGGGCAGCCGAGGGAGCACGGGGTGAGGGGTCCATGGCTCTGACACCCCCAAAATCCCCCCCTGGCAGCAGCTTCCCAGGACAGTACAGTACAAACACCCCCTTCTTCCTCCCCGCCCCATCCCAACTGACGTGGAAAAATATAAAAATCCCAAAACCTCTGCAATAATTTAGTTAGAATAGCTCCTCTGGGTTTGTGCAAATAAATTAAAACAACTAAAAAGGAACGTTAAAACACTTATTTCCAGACCGGCAGGCGTTACAAGCAGCCCGGGTCGCCTCCGTGGGGCTCGGCCAGGAAGACATCACAGCCAAGGAGATTTTCTTGTTGTTTTTGTGTGTTTTCTCTCTAAGATCCCTCAGCTGGGCAGGTCCTTCATCCCCAAGCGAGGACATTCCACAGGCTGGGCTCCGGAAAACAGCGGGTTTTGGACAAGAGACGTCACAAGCACAAAGTGCACAATATTTCTGGTATTTACAGAGACACAGCAGTCCTTCAAGTTTCAAGTTTTGTCAAAAGAACGAGAAAAAAAGGAACAAAAAATACCTCCCCAAAACAAGAAAAAAAACCCCAATCCAAACTGACAAACTGAAGTGACAACAAAGGAATTACCAGTCCGCGTCCTCCTCGATGTAGTAGTCGGGGGCCGTCCCATCGAAGAGCCCGGGGTCGAGGGACTTGCGCTGCTTGCCCCGGGCAAACACCCTGGAGATGGAGCCAAAGCCCATCTTCTCTTTCTTCTTTTTCCGTTTTTGGTCTTCCAGGTCTTCTAGAGACTGCAGGAGGAGAAGACACAAGTTTGGGCATCCAGCTTTTACTCCATCGCTTTTCCCTTTCGCTTACAGATTGACTACGTGGCCCTAGTCCCAAAAAATATTCAGGTCCAGGTCCCAAAACATATTTGCATCCAGATCCCACAAAATATTGTCATCCAGCTCCAAAGTAATTGTAAGGTCCTGGACCAAACCAAAGTAATATTCCTGAAAGCTGTGTGGTGGAATTTGCAGTGAAACTTGGCCTCCTCTCCACATTTCTGTGATTTTGGCTTAATTCAACTGGATCAGGATTCCAGCTCCAGGAATGGTCAGAGTGTCTGCTATGACTGAAAAAATATCCCAGTGTTTTAGGGCCAAATACAGAAGAATAACCTGCTTTGGCTGGGCCTTACAAAAATCAACACTGTGACAGGCTTGAACTCAGTGAATGCCTATGGCATCACCTGGACTTGGGGGCAAATTATGGGAATATGCAAAATCCCAGATTCACAGTTCAGGATGACTTCCATTCATCCCAAACTTGTGCCTCTGACTTCCCCCCACAAGTATGTTCTAGCAGAGGAAGGGGTCACATAAACAGGATTTGTGCCCTACCTGTACAATTGGATTGTGCAAGTTCTTCTGTACCGGTCCAGGACTGTCCCCCTAGGGCACAAGGACATGGATCCATTGAACCAACCCTGACACAGCCCAACACCCTCCATCCCCGTGGCATGTTTGTGCAGCTGAATTGTGGCAGAGCTGGAATAAACCCCAGAGCAGGTAGGATTAACCCAGATTAAAGCCTCACTTTAACCCCCACCTCAAACCCAAGGCTGTTTTGGGAAGCAGAGACCCCACAGAATGCCTGGAGCCCCTCTCCCCAGCGGGCAGGGCCTTCCTTACATTGCAGAGCGAGTGCGTTCGATGCCGGGGCGAGTTGATGTCACTGGGCGTGGACGATCGGTCACCCTCGGCCGCAGAGGCGTCGGAGATGATGGACGGCTGCCGGGAATGGCAGGGGCTCACTCTGACCGCTGCAAGGCAAGGACAACACCAGGGAATCAACACCAGCAAAGCACTTCCAAAAAAAAACATTCTGCGAAGGGTGGTTTTGATCAACTTATTTCCTCCCCAGCAGTTTGGTGCCAGGAATTTGCCCGCGTCCCAACCCACCTTGCCGGTCTGCCGAGTGCTGGGGGTGGGAGTGGTAGAGGGTCTGCTGGCTCTGCCGGATGGCGGCGGTCAGCGGGAGGTCAGCCTGCATCACCCACTCCTGGTTGCCGTTCAGCACCGTCTCGCCCGGCATGGCCAAGGAATGGCGCTTGGGCACGTCCTTGGTCAGCGTAGCCAGGGACTGCTTGGCCTGGGGAAGGACAGAGAGGTGGTGGGGATGGAGCAGGAAAACCACACAGACATTTCCTAGAGCAGCAGCAGCAGCACACTGCACAGCAAAGCCACCCTCCCTGGGCACGTAAACACCCAAACGGTGCCACTCCCCTGCCAGGGATATCAAACTCTGGGCGATGTTCCCTGTGCCATGGATATCAAACTCTGGATGATGTTCCCTGTGCTATGGATATCAAACTCTGGGTGATCCCTGTGCCAGGGATATCAAACTCTGGGTGATCCCTGTGCCAGGGATACCAAACTCTGGGTGATCCCTGTGCCAGGGATACCAAACTCTGGGTGATCCCTGTGCCAGGGATATCAAACTCTGGGCAATGTTCCCTGTGCCATGGATATCAAACTCTGGGTGATCCCTGTGCCAGGGATACCAAACTCTGGGTGATCCCTGTGCCAGGGATATCAAACTCTGAGTGATGTCCCCATGTCAGGGATATCAAACTCTGAGTGATGATCCCTGTGCCAGGGATATCAAACTCTGGGTGATGCTCCCTATGCCATGTATATCAAACTCTGGGTGATGCTCTTTGTGCCAGGGATATCAAACTCTGGGTGATGTTTGATATCAAACTCTGGGTGATGTTCCCTGTGCCAGGGATATCAAACTCTGGGCGATGTTCGATATCAAACTCTGGGTGATGTTCGATATCAAACTCTGGGTGATGTTCCCTGTGTACCAGCCATATCAAACTCTGGGTGATGTTCCCTGTGCCAGGGATATCAAACTCCAAGGATATCAACACCCAGCCCTGTGCAGTTCCCAGCTGGTCACAACCACGACTTTGAGGAGAGCTTTACTCAGGTAGGAGGAACTTCATCCTGTGCACACATTTTACTCTACTTTTCTTACAAAACTTTCTCCTCTCAGTGGAAACTTCGCCCTCGCTCAGCTCTGTATCAATTATCCAGCTCACCATGGCCAGCTCAGCCTCCAGCTCCTTCATGCGGTTGTCCTTCAGGTCGAGCTGGGAGCGGAGGGCGCTGGCGTGGTCCGTGGCCTCCTTGGCCTGTCGCCGCAGCTCCCACTTCTCCCGCTCCAGCAGGTCCTTCTCCTTGGCCAGGGCTTTCACTGCGTCCTCGCTCTCCTGCCAGGACAGGGGGTGCCCATCAGGAAGGGAAAATCCACGTGCTGCTACAAATCCCTGTGCCACAACCCCCTTTGGGCACCACCCAACCAGGAGTGGTACATTTGGGTGCCACGAGAGCCCTGTGCTGGCAGGAATGTCACCCCTTTTTGGGGAGATCCAGAACACAGCCAGGCCCCCCAAAAAACAATGCTTGCTGTGCACCTGGTTAAAATCACATCAAAATCCCCAAGTCTGGAGAATTTATTTAACTTCCTCCAGCATTTATTTAACCTTAACCTGCTGCGGTCCATCCCAGCCGCAGCAAGAGTCCAGCTGGGGTTTTAGCAGGGTTTTGCCTGATTACAAACAAGGTTTCACACTCAAGCTGCTGCCAGCCCTGTGTGCCATGGTGCTGGGCTGTGCACTCACTTTCCTGTGCTGTTCGTAGTTGCGGATGAAGTCTCGGAGCTGCTCCTCGCGGCTCTCCAGCGTGGCATAGAGCTGCTGCATCTGGCTCATCAGGTCTGTCTTCTCCCCCTTCAAGCGTTTGCGGTCGGCTTTCATGGCTGTGGGAGAGAGGGTGGTTCCAGTATGGGGGGCATGGCAGCCCCCTGACTCCATTCTTTTTAGTTTTCAAGGAAAAAGAAATAAATTAAAAGGGCTGGGTTGGGCAAAGATGCTCAAATTCACCCCTCAAAATGCCCATCACGTCACCACTGTGCCACCTCATCCCTGCCCATCCTCCAAGGGGCAGTTCAGACCCTGGAAAAGGAGATTTGGGGGCAAAACTGCTGCCTCAGCCTCGGGGCCTGGTGCAGGAAAAGCTGCTGCTCCCTTTCCAGGATAAATAAACCACAACCCGTTTATTTTTAGCAGCGAGGCGAATTCCGGCAGCGCTCCCATGAGCCCAGGGCTTGACTCCCCAGGGTCCCCTTCCAGCTCAGTGGTGCTGTGTTGGGATGAGGGGATGGAGCAGAACCCTCATGTTTTCCCTCCCCACTGCACCAGTGAGGGATGCTTGCTGACCATGGACCCCAGGACAGCTGCAGAAGGCTGGTGGTCCAGGGAGAATCACAAGAAATCTCATGTAGGACAAGGAGTTTCAGTCATTTCTGTACATTAATGCTTTACCCAGCATCGAACCTGGTCCTTGGCTGTGCTGCAGAAGTGCCCTGCGACTCCTGACTGATCTCACTCCACCAAAATAATTCCCAGTTTAGGAATCAGATCATAAGTATTTCATTAGATATTCCTGCTTTTCCACCCTGAGCAAGTGCTGCTCCTGAGAGATTGGAATAATCTCTCCAACTCTCCCTGAACTCACTGCATGGAATCACTGAATCTTGCAAGTTGTTGTTTGTATTATTAAAAAAAAAAAAAAAAATCCCAAACGCCCCCAAACTCTCCAGAAAAAACCAACCCCAAAGCCATCAGGGGCTGTGTGTACTACAAAAGCTGCCAGAAGATGATGCAGCATCACGAGTGGGACCTGTCTCCATGACACATTCAAGTTTTTTTCCATCAGATTACGGAGATCACGGTGGGTGTTTCAGCCCACACTGTATTTTCTATCCCCTGCAAGGAATCACTTCATCTGAGAGCTTACACTGCACTACCAGGTACCTTTGGGCTCCCTTCAGCAAGTGGAAGAAATGCTAGGAAACCATGACTGTGGCACTCTGAAAGGGGAATTAATTTCCTTCATGCACCTTTGGCACCTTTGGCTTTGAGCCTTTGCTTCTCCCAGCACAGGGGAGCTCTGCTCCCACCCTCCTCCAGCTGGGGACACCCAAAGGACATTTCCACCCGTGTGCAAGCAGCAAAAGCAGTGTTATGAGATGTGCAGTGCAGCACACTCGGGCAGAATAACCTGGTCACAGGGATTGTCTGGAACAGCCCCCAAAATCAGAGCAGCATCCTCTTAATCCAGCCCTGGGCAGCTCCCACAGCCCACCCAGCCCATCACAAGCACCGCCTGGAGGAGAGGTTCATTCAGGGAGGAGGAACCTCTTCCTATGCACAGGTTTTACTCCACTTTTCTTATGATTTTTCATAACTCTGTGTGCTGGGAAGATGAACAATAAAACACGTGTTTTATGTGCAAGGAAAGGAGGGGGTTTGCAGGTGAGAGGGGGAAAAAGATGGGAGAAGGAAATCAGGCTAAATAGTGGAAGAAGAGGGAAATGTTTGGGACTACAGAGATTTTTATCTCTTAAAACCCAAGAGATGAAACTCTTTGGACCAGCCACTCTGCCATTAAGCACTGAAGATAAATCAAAACACAGAAAACCAGAAAATGAGGTAGGAAATGCTGCAAAAATTCACACTGTCCTGTGACAGGGAGCTCTCTTGGGAGTCTTCCTCGCCCACTTCAATAAACACAACTCCTCCTGGGACGACTCAGCCCCTTCCGACATCAGGACTTCCCTGACTTTTTTCCCATCTTAGGAAATTCCTACAGAAACCCTCTAAAAACAATCACAACCACATCCATGCTTTGAAAAAGCCCTTTCCCGCTGCCTGTGTGTAGTTAACCACCACCTTCCCCTGCCCAGTTCTTTCACATGAACTAAAAACTTGCTAAAAAAGAAAAATTAATGATAATTTCACTGAGCCATACTGGGGTGAGATCCAGACCCCACAGACACAGACACACAGACACACAGACACACATATATATATATATATATGTAAAATTTAATTTCCTCAAGGATACTTTGAGGCTCTTATAAAAGTTTAAGTCACATTTGCCAATCTCTGATGCTGGAGGCGACAAAAGACTCCTAATGAATTTAATTAAATAGTGAGTCCCCTACAGCATACAAACTCCTTTAATTAGTGGCAGTGTTCATGGCCCTTAAAGATTTACAGAAAACACTTAATCACTCACCAATAAAATGCTCTGAAGTACTATTAGAACAAGGGTAACTATCTCCCAAGGTTGAATATATATCGACATACTAATATTTACCAATATTTATGCCAATGTATCAGTACTACAAGTTTAGCTATAGCAAGAGCAAATTTTTTTCCTATTAACCACACATGACAATTTACCTCTTGTTTCATTTCATATTTGAGAGATTTGCTGAAATTAACACACTTTCTTTCCTCCCCTCTAATGCTCTCCTTCCTCCAAGACCGATTAGCTCCTAAGCTTAAAGATTTATCAGTCATTTGAGAACTTCATTCCAAACCAAATTAATAGGAAATTAATTGAAAAAGGCAGGAGAAAAATAAAAAGTGAGACAGAAGTGAGCTGTGAAGGCTGCCAGCAGCTCCTGGACCGAGCCCCACTTGCTGCAGCAGCTTAATTCATCCTTAGCAAACAAGCCCAGCTAATTACTTGGTCAGGGAAAGCAAGCCTTTGCAATCCATGGCCAGCCAAGGAGGAATAAAGCAGATTTTCCCCAGCTATCAGGGCCATCTGAGGAGGTGAAATGGCTTTTTCCTTTAATCTGATGATCCAGGGCCAGGTTTCTGTATCCCAAATCCCCCACAAGCATCCAAATAAACTCTTCCCCATCCCATCAGCACGGTGGGCTCTGGCTAAACCTCTGACCTCTTCATAAACCCAGGACACGAAGCAAGAAATCCTAAACCCAGACCACGAGTGGAAAGTCCTTCTCTTACCTGCATTATTAATTTTCCCCTCCCCCTCAAGCACATGGAAGAAGAAAGGGGGGACCCAGCAGCCCCCCATGGATTTGGCAGCTCAGCCTGGGCAGCCAGGGATGGGGAGAGGGGTTGGGATGAGCTGGGTGAGCCCCCAGCTCTCCCCACATCCCCACCTGCCCCAGGTCACCCCACGCTGCTGTTATTTGAGCTCCCACCTCCTGCCACTCGATCCGTGTTCAGTCCTTTGGGAGAACAATGATGGACACGGAGAGGTGACGGGACTGGCGCAGCACTGGGCTCCTCCTGCAGCCAAAACAATCCCAAATCTGCCCATTCAGGGCTTTTTGTTCCCAGCTCTGTGTGAGGAGCTGAAATCCAGGCACTCCACTGGAGAGGCACAGCTTTGTCTGGGACAGCAGCAGGGCTGGGGCCACCCAGTGATGCCACCACTGAAAGTGTCACCACCCCATGGCCTCAGTCTGATCTCACCATCCCACAGCAGCTTCCGGCTGGGAACTGACTCCTGCACCATAAAAACAGGCATTTCCCTCAGGACAGGGGCTGCTCTATATACTGCCCTCTCCCTTTGAAATGAATAATATCAAATTAATTAATTACAGAACATCCTGCCTTGGAAGGGACACACAAGGATCGCCAAAGTCCAACCCTGGCCCTACGAGGCGGCGGCCACACCATCCAGCCAAGGTCCCTTTAGTAGACATATGAATAATAATTAGTTTGACTACCTTGATAATGTGATATTAGATGAAAAACTGCTGTTTGAACCATAGAAGCAGCATCTCTGCTCAGTTTCACATTCCTGGGATGAGGCAGCAGAGCCCGAACACACACCAGGGCATTGGCAGGAGATGCAGCACACCCCTGAACCCCAAAGAGCAGCTTCCCGTAACTCCTACCCACTTCCAAGTCTTTCTCTCACCCCGTACAATGTGACTTTTCACCCCATGAACAGAATTTTATCACTTACTGAACCACACACTTGTTTTCTAACACAGGGATGGGCGTCCTCGGGGAGCACCACGATGCCCCACGCAACAGGAACACACAAACCTGTCCTGTCCCATTAACATTGACTTAATTTCTCCTGTCTCCTGCTCCCAGCCATGAAATGTAATATTGTCACCATGACTAAGCCATAAAATCAGGATAGCAGTGCTGCTCCTCTCTTTGCAATTAGAGAGGCACGTGCGGTCCCCGAGCGCAGCCGTCACCGTCAGGGAGATCTTGACGTTGAAAACATCAACCTTCTGTGGTGTCAGGCAGAGCCAGAGTGGGCTCCTGGGTGTTGAGGTATGGAGCTGGCAGGAAATCAGAGCTCAATGTCAAATTTCAGGAAAAAGTTAGGTGAGGAAAATCTTCTTGGGGGAATTGATCTGGTAACAGCCAAGGGCTTTCCAAAGCTGACCCAAGAGTCAACAAGGTGGGTCAGCAATGACTTCTGAAAAGTTAAGATGGGGTCTTCAAAGGAGAACAAGGCTTTCTGTAGAGATCCACGTCCTTATGGTGGAGACAGCATCCCTGGCTGGATCCATGACTGGGACACCCAAACTTCTGGGACATCCATCTGATGCAGCCCCATCTTCTGGGACACCCGTCCATCCATTTCTTTGCTACCCACACCCTCCCTGCAGCAAGATGAGGGTGCTGCAGACCTCTACAGGAGGCTTTTCCCTGCCCAAATACCCAAGGTGGTCACAGCTTTGAGCTGAAGGTGAGGGAAGGAGAAAACCAAGCTGCAACCCATTTGTGGAGCAGACATGAGGTCGGTTCATGCCTTTCCACGCAGCAGGGAAAGCCAGCCTGAGGTTTCCACCCTGGCACTCAAAAAGGAAACAGAAACCAGGTTTGCTCTCCATGTGATAATCCCGCAGGCGAGTTCTGGCACATTGGATAAACCTTCCCAGAAATGGGGTTTCTGCCATGAACCCAGCCAAGAGGCTCCTGGAATCCCCCAGGCACTTGGGCACGGTCCCTGCCCGCAGCAGGACCAGCACTAATAAAGCTGTCTGCAGCTTCTCCCATCGGGGATTTCCACACCAGAAATCCAGGCCACATCCACACCTTTGCAGCCAGGGCTGGGGAAATAATAACTGCATTAAAGCACAATTCACAGGCCCAGCTGGGGCAGAGGTGGAGAGGGCGATAGGATGTAGCACTATGGGATTTTAATTGGATGTTAATTGATTAAAAAAAGTGCAAGAGATGGAATTAGCCCGGGAAAAAGTGGAATAAAGATTCACAAAGAACATGCTGCCAGAGATAAAGAAACTGCTTGAGTTGCTCTTGCAGAACATCCTGGGCTGGGCCAGATCCCTGCTCCTTCCCTCCACAGCAAGGTCAGCATGGCACAGGGAAGATGCAGCACAGGCTTTTCAGCTTTATTCTGTACCAAATGCTGTTGGGAAGAGCTGGAAATGCCCTTCTTAAGGAGGACAGTGAACTCACCCTCCACTGAGACCATCACAAACCAAACCCTGTGTGGCTGGGCAAAACAAAGATTTTCAAAAACTGCTGGAGTCCCCAAAAGCAAACCCCAAAGCATCACTCTCCACTCTCCACTTCTCTTTACAGCATAGCCCGGCGAGCCAAGATCCATCTGAACCAGCTGCGCTGCACTTCAGGCTCAGAGCCAGCACTGATGACAGATTTCCATATAATTTATCTGCTAATGACATTCCACAGGACCCATCGTGGATCGTGGGCTGCTGCAGGCACAGGGATGCTGCAGGATGCAGGGATGTAGGATACAAGGATGCAGGGATGAAGGGATGCAGGGATGCAGGGATGTAGGATACAGGAATGAAGAGATGCAGGCTGTGAGGAAGGAGCTCCTCTTGGGAGCAGCTTTCTGGCTGCAGGACACAACTGACACAGATCCCTGAACTGCAGGACACTGTGGCCAAGTTTCCCTGCACTCCTGGCACTGCCTTATCCCACAGTTCCTTCCTACAGAGCCACGACTTCCCCAGGGTGTCCGTCAGCAGATCCATCTCTCCTGGCAGAACCAGGCACCAGGCGCCGTTTTTCCTCCGTTTTTGGCCGTATTTCTCTACGGACAATTTTTCATGGAAAGGAAAAAGGATTTTTTCCCTCCCAGCTGCTGATCCCGTTTTCAAGTTATCCGTCTCAGTCACTGCTGCCAAGCCTGCTCTGCTGCCCAGAGCCTCCAGCCCAGATCCAGCCAGGACAGCTTTCCCAAAAACCACAAAAGCTTCTCAAGACTGCAGGAGAGGGAAGGAGCATCAATTGGAAAAGGCTTCGTGCTCTGTGCCCATCCAGCTGCCAGTTGATATTCCCTCTTTCTAGCTGCCACACCTGCAGAGAGGTCCTGGAAAACCATGCCCAGAGGCTTCAATAGGGGCAAATAAAAACCCAATAAAACCCCAACATTATATTCCTTATATATCACAATTTTCAAGCCAAAATCACTTTTGCTCTGGACTATCCTCCACAGTAGCACATACGACCTCACTGCAGCTTCTTAGATGACTTCTTACTATTTTTTTTTTTTTTGTAACTAGTATTACAATAGTTCCGCTTTTCCGCATTTTGCATTTATCAGCACTTTCCCCCACCCCCATCCACATGAGCCAATATTCCCTAATTAAAGTTTTTCTCCTCCAATTACACTTCTATAAACTCAGAGCATTTCCTGCTGCTGGAGGCTGCACCACTGGCGTGGCGGGGGAGACAGGATTTTAGAAGCATTTTGGCTGCTGATGACACAAAGAGATGTTTTTGTAAATCAGAGAGCAGCAACATAAAATTTTCTGAAATCCCTCCCCCCAAATACTGACTCAGCCCAACTCTCTGCTCTTGTGAGCATCCCAGCATCTCGGACAGGGGGAGAAGCAGAGGCCCCACAGCTCCCCACGTGCCGCTCAGCCTCTGAGCCTGAAAACTTTTGACAGCTTCTCCTCATAATCCGCAAACACGAGCTGACAAATGCAAGTTACACTCGGTATGCTGGGGATTTGAGATGATATTTAGAGCCGTGGTGCTGCCAGGGTTTGACGTGTGAGAGCTCTCCCCGCTCAGGATCATCCCCCGGCTCCAGCTAACAAACTAGCCTGCCTGGATTTATTGTCAGCTTGGTTTGAGAGTGGAAAAGCAACACAAAAGTGTTGTGTTTTGCTCAGCACACCTCAGTCCCAGGGCTTGCTGTGCTGGTGAGGGAGGGAGAACACAGGCTGACAAAAAAACCCTCAAATGCAGGCGTGAAGGAAGGGGGAGAAGCTGCACGTCACCTGGAGGTAACTCCACGCAGGATAAAGAAAATCACACTCACCAGGAAACTCGCTGCTTCCCTCCTGAAGTGCAAGGGGCTCAAATCCAACCCACCCCCACCTCCAGCTGCATTTCAGCTGCTGCCTTGTCTCCGCTCTACAGCTGTGGAGGAATTCCTCTGCAGTGCTGCAATCAGTCCCCACAGCCCATTTCCCAGTGGAGATTTTCCAGTCCTTCCCAGCTCCACACCACCCCTCGCTGTGGCAGGAAAGCAGGGGGGTCCCGGGGACACCAAACCCCTGCCAGCAGTGCTCTGCAGAGTCCAAAATGAAAAGGATGGCTTTTCCTTTCCTCTTAATCAACTTTTTGACAGTTGAGGGTGCTGGGGAGAGTCACCTTACCCTGCAGAGCCTCCTTGGCGCGCGCCAGCTCCTGCTCCTTCTGCGCCAGCTGCACCTTCAGCTCGGTGGCCGAGAGCACCTCGGGGGATTTGCTGCCGTGCGTCTCCTCCAGGTCCTTGGTCAGCATTTCCTTCATTTGCCGGAGCAGGTGGACCTCCTCCTGCAGCTGGGCCACCTCCTCCCGCAGCAGCGCTGGAGGAAGAGGAGACAACAATGCGAGGAAGTGAGCGCCGGCTGCCGGCACTGGAAACCCAAACCCCGGGGAAATGCGGCTGCGGGGCCCCTCCCTGCAGGCAAAACTGCCCAAAACCTGCCCCACGCTGGGGCTGGAGGGATGTGATGGGAAGGTGATAGAAAGGAGGGGGGTAGCTTCCACTGCGTGATGGCTTTTGCATTAAAAAAATAAACATTAAAATGTAATAATAGTAGTAAGAAGAAACTAAAAAGGACTTTCCCATCCAAACCACTCACTAACAGGGCTGAGGTCCAGCAGAGTCTCCTGAGCTCCCACACACCTCAGCTCTGCCTCTAAGTGCTCAGGACACACTCAACAAAGCCACTGTGAGACCGGAAATGGAAGATGACGCTTCCATCTGCAGCCCCCAAATCCTGAATTTTGCAGATTTACACCCCTAACTGCTCACTCCTCCAAGCAGCTGCACTGCAGGAGCATCCTGGCAGAACCCAGCTGGGATCTGCTCCACAGCAGGCACCGAGGAAAGCTCCCAGCACCTCCTTTCCTACAGCTGCACCCACTGTTTAGGGCAATAGAGTGCTTTTCTGCTATTTCCACATTGCACCCATCACCCTCATCCTGCAAACACTTAGGTGCTGCGCATGCACCGCTGCAAGTCTGGGTTTGTTCTTCCTCTCCTTTAAAAACAGGTGGAGAAAAGCCTTTTCTCATCCCAAACTGGCTTTTTGATTTCACAGAATCATGGAATGGTTTGGATTGGAAGGGACCTTAAAGACGACTCAGCCATGGTCAGGGACACCTTCCACCAGCCCAGGCTGCTCCAAGTCCAACGTGAACTTGAACACTCCCAGGGATGGGACATCCACATCCTCTCGGGTTGGCATCATGGGGAATAAAACCCAGAAAAATGAAACAGAAATTAAACCCAAATACCTCCTCTCCAAACCATGTGTCCTTTCCCCAGTGCCTCCGTGGAGCAGCTAGCTTGAGGGGCACCAAGTGGACATGGAATATTGCGATTTTTCCCCTTTTTTTCTTCCTCGGGTCCCTGTGCGCCGTTTCCTTTCTGTCACTGGCAGGACAGCGAGAGGCGGCTCCCCCCGGCAGCTGCGCCAGGAAGGCAGAAAATCTGCTCCACATACTTGAAATGCTTCCCGAATGAAAACTGGCAAGGCCCCATTCTGTAAATTATTTAGCAATAAAGTCACTAATGAGGAACAGTCGAGCTCTGGGTCGGGGGGTTGGTGAAGCCCAAAGCGCTTTCTTGAAATCCGCGCAAAAAGCAAGAACTGGAAGCGGCCAAAGCCAACTTGGGATCTTCCCCAGGGATGGGAGAAACACAGTGTGTCCCATCCAACCTCTGGGAACCCTGAGAGGATGTGAGGGGCTCACACATGGTGGAATATTTAGTGTGTAAAGCCCACCCAGTGCCTTCTCCAGCCATGAAAAGGCCCCCGCAGCCCCACAAAGCACCCCTGGATGCAACATTGCTCATTTTTTCCCCACAGAAACTCATTTTCACCTTTCCTTACATGCTGCTTCACCCAGGGCTTTTCCTGGGGAAAAAATAACCAGTAGATGAGGATGGAGGCAGCAGATGGCACAAAGACAAGCCGATGGATTCCTGCAAATTGCAGCATTTTGGTGGGAACCAAGAAAATCCCCAGGCAGTGAGAAGTGATCTGGGAAGAGGAGAGGGGAACAAGCCCAAGGACAGGCAGCCCAGGGAGAATTTCTGCAGCAGAGAATTCCAGAGGGTACCTTGGGCATATCCAGGTGCTGTAATGCATTGCCCAGTGAGCTCCCCAAAAATGCACTGACCCCTGGTCCCGGTTAGCAACACTGAAAAAACTCAAAAACATCTCTCCTCCAAAACAGGCATCAAGAGAATTTCATCTCCGCTTAGTACTCGGCTCCTGATCCAGGCAGAAACTGCTGAAGGATTAAAATCCAAGATCTATGAGAAGCTACAGCTGTAATCTGGAGAGGAGCATGCAGCACCACGCTCCTCACGCTGCCGGCTGCAAGCCAAAGCCTACAGAGAACCTGAATTATTGATCATACATCCCAAATTCTTGCTTTTTTAGACATGTAATTTGAGGATGAATATATATATATCTGTAGAAAGGATTATGCTTTGCAATTATAGTTATACTTGCTACTATATATTATTTATATATGGTGAAGCCAAATCCAGTTTGATATATATATAGTATATATCTATTATATTTTCTATATATATAATATAAAATTGGAAAGCACAATCCGTGCAGCCAAGGTTTGATAGGAAAATCCCTCTTTCCAAATCCCTCCCAGGGCTCCTGCCAATGTCATGGAATCACAAACTGCTTGGGATTGGAAGAGAGCTTAAAGCTCATATTATTCCACCTCCTTCCACCAGACCAGGATGCTCCAACTCCTGTCCAGCCTGGTCCTGGACACATCCAAAGATGGGGCAGCCACAAATTCTCCAGGCATTCACTTGTGGCCAGGATTTCCATCACTCCAATGCTTCCTCTGATATTTTACCCACTAAAATCACACCAATTTTCCCCCCAGAGCACTTTCCCCCCACTACGAGCACAGAGCATCTGTTCTCCATCATTCTCCTCCAAGCTCTCATCTCACCTTTCCAGCACCTCCTGCTCATGAGGGTCCTATGGAGAAATCCCATGTTATTTGCATCATTTGCATTAAGAGACTCAGCTTGAAAAGGAAATTCTAGCTCAATTTCAAAACAGGGGGGAGAAAAACCCCGTTGCTCTGCAAGTTTAAGCACCTAAATAAATGACCCAATGTTTGCAGACAGCTCTCAAATGATGGTTACAGAAAAGGTCCAATAGCTGGGAAAATGGGGTCAATTATTCAGGAACCTCATTTCAGCCTCTGTTTCTTCCACATACAGATGGCTGGGTGAGGATTTCCATGCAATTCCTGTGAGCTGGATGGAGATGTGCCTCTATCTAAAGCTGCAAAGGATTCTGAAGTGAGCATCAGCTCTCTCGAGCAGGGACCAGGGCTCAGTGCCCGTCACAAGGGACTCCACACACCCCCAACAAGATGCAAAAACACAGTCAGGAGGACAGAATATTTTTAAAGGCATCTTTTTGCAGTTCACCCTTGCAAGCGTCACTAGATTGGGGCGCAAAGTTAAATCTACCATCAGGAATTGCCTCCCAAATGCAACAACCTTGACACAAAAAGCTTTCACAGCACAGTTTCTTTTCTTCCTTTTTTAATTTTCCCTCCTCTTTTCTATAATTCCTGACTACCCAGGGGAAAAGGAGGTATTGCCTTGCATGGACAAGCCATGTAACTCATTCCAAGCCCTTCCAAATCCGCTGCAAGTGGGCAGCGATGAAATGAATGCAATTTAAACATTTCCCAGACTAATTGATGAAAACTACCATTCCCACTGAAATAATTGGCTGTTAATTATATTTCAGTTGATAGCATTAAACTTCCATGACACTGCTGGGTTCTGCATCCTTTATGCTTCAACCACTGATTGGTGTTAACAGACAAGCAAATGAGATTTTTTTTGGAGTTTTTTTAAAAATTCTGGTGAACATCTCCAGACAGCATTTGGGGCTGAGGTTTCCACTCTGGCTCCTGCAAATCCCATCTTGGCCTCCTCTGGGCAGCTGACCAACCCTCCATGCAGCAGCAAAGCCTTTTACTGGCTTTGGAATAGGCATCCCTTTAAAGACATCTATTTAAAGCTTTTTTTTTCATTTTTTTTTTTTTTTTCTCTGCAACTCCACTGACACGACCGCTGTACAATCGCAGATTGCATTTCTGCCTTCGGAGGGGACACATTAAAAATGGATGCAGAACAAACGATGAGTTTCGTGTGGGTGAATCAGTATCTCAGGTGGAAGCTGCATTTTGTGCCGCTTTTGTGAGTTTGATGGTGAGATGGTTTTTGCTTTGCTGGGCACAAGTCAAGGGTGTGTTTTTATCCAATATCGGTGTATATATATATTACATGTACACACACACCTCTGTGCTAGGACGGGAAATGGAAGGGTCACAGAGAACTATCAGGAAAAAATAAGGACTCAAGAACAAGGGGTGAGCTGAGCTTGTATTTTAAGAGCATCTCATCACCTGATTGTTAAGCAGCTTCCTAGCCTGGGACTCCCTCTTGCAAAGGTGCAGAGCTGGAGAGAGATTCTGACCAGGGTCTTGAGAGACAGGACACAGGGATGGCAGGGACAGGGTGAAATGGGATATTAAAAGGATTCTCCCCTTGAGGGTGGGGCCCTGGCACAGGGTGCCCAGAGAAGCTGTGGCTGTCCCTGGATCCCTGGAAGTGTCCAAGGCCAGCGATGGGCTGGATCCCTGGCAGTTGGAAGGTGTCCCTGACATGGCAGGGGTGGATGGGCTTAAGGTCCCTTCCAACCAAACCATTTGTTATAATTCCTGCACAATTCCCAGTTCTGCCACTGCCCAGGATGGGGGGCAAAGCCAACACTCCAACTGTCCGGACACAGGACACCTTGATGGACTCACAGCAGTCAAATGACCCTCTCCACCCAAGCATTGTCTCCTAGACAGGCACAAGGGACTGACATTTGTAAATCACCACTTCGCCCAGTCCTGCAGTGCATCCCAGGCATCCCTGGGCACTCCATGACCTCAGAGGAGCTGTCAGACCACCAGGGCTCCCTCCTGGATGGGCCACTAGGTGCTCAGCAGAGTCTCTCCCGATTATAAAATTAATTTGGCTTTGCATATCTTTTTTTACTTTTAATAAGCTTTCATTTCACCCTGTGCTGCCGACGCCTGCAATGCTGCGAGGAGCTGTCAACCTGGGACAGGTACGGGCATCCTTAGGAATTTCAGGGTAAGTTTCACCAGTGAGAGCAATCCTTGCTAATACCACTTGTGAGCATTTCCTGACTTAGACACCAGCCTGGCCTCGGTCGGTGCTCCATATGGTCCAGCCAGGGCAGGACACCCAGAAAAACACCCCAACCATGGCCCATACCCAGCTGGGGCAGGGTGTGCACGACCACCCGCTGACCAAGATACCCCAGTCCTGGCAATTCCCCACCCCAAAAACAGGATTATTTCCACCATGCGTCGCCCACTCTCTGGTCTGCCCGGCCACACGCTGGTGAGTGTCTCACAGGAGATGTAAGTAAATAAACCTGACCTACACGCCGGCGGGAGGGTGGGCAGAGGACCTGGAGGGATACAGGGCTTCGGGGCCAGGCTGGGGGGTGTGGAGAATGCCAGAAGCACCCACGGCACAAGAGCCACCGGCTGTTGGCTGCGACCCCCGGAGCCGGCTCCGAGCTCTCCCAGCTCCCGGCTCGCTCCAACTTCTCCGGGAGACAAATGGACCGGGGGCACCGGGAGCCGCCCGGCCCGGCCCTTCCCTTCCCGCGCGGGAGCCGAACCCCTCACCCCATTCCTCCGCCAGCCCTGGGCTCGGAAACAGCGCGGCACGCGGCCACCACCGCCACCGCCACCCTCCGCGGCCCGCGGCTCCCGCCGCCCGGCGTTGTTTTGTTTCCCCCAGGAGGAGCGAGCTCCGAGCACAAGCGAGCGAGGAAAATCGCGCCGCGGGCTGCGACCCCTCCCGGGGGAGGCTCCGGAGCCCCCCGTTACCTGCGTGGGCTGAGCGGGGGCTCGGAGCCCCGGCCGCAGCATCGCCGCCGCCCCTCGCCCTGCCCGGCCAGCCGGACAATGGGCCGGGCGGGGAGCGGAGCCCTGCTGGCAGCGGCACGGACCCGCCTTGCTGTCCTCCTGCTCCGACTTGTGTTTCAGCCCACACTGGTATTTTCGTATCCCTGCAGGAAATCACTCTCTGAGAGCTTACACTGCACTAATCCAGGTACCTTTGGGCTCCGCTTCAGCAAGTGGAAGAAATGCTAGGGAAACCATGACCTGTGGCATCGAAAGGGGAATTAATTTCCTTCATGCAACCTTGGCACACTTTGGCTTATAGGCCTTTTGCTCTCCAGCACAGGGGAGCTCTGCTCCCAACCTCCTCCAGTGGGGACACGCCAAAGAGGACTTTCCACCCGTGTGCAAGCAGCAAAATAGCAGTGTTTATGGAGATGTGCAGTGCAGCCACACTTCGGGCAGAAATAACGTCTGCACAGTGATTGATCTGGAACAGCCCCAAATCAGAGACAGCTCCTCTTAAAATCCAGCCGGGCAAGCTCCACACAAGCCCACCCAGCCCATCACAAAGCACCGCTGGGAAGAGAGGTTTCATTCAGGGAGGAGGAACCTCTTCCTATGCACAGGTATGTTACTCCACTTTTTCTATGATTTATTCATAACTCTGTGTGCCTGGGAGATGAAACAATAAACACGTGTTTATATGTGCAAGGAAAGTGATGGGGTTTGCAGGTGAGAGGGGGAAAAAGATGGGAGAAGGAAATCAGGCTAATAGTGGAAGAAGATGGGAAATGTGTTTGGGACCTACAGAGATTTTTATCTCTTAAAAACCCAAGAATGAAACTCTTTGGGACCAGCCACTCTCTGCCTTAAGCACTGAAGATAATCATAACACAGAAAACAGAAAATGAGGTAGGAAATGCTGCAAAAATTCACACTGGTCCTGTGACAGGGAGCTCTCTTGGAGAGTTCTCCTCCGCCCACTTCATAAACCCAACTCCTCCTGCGGACGACTCAGCCCCCTTTCCGACATGCAGGTGATGTCCCTGACTTTTTATCCCATCTTAGGAAATTCTACAGAAACCCTCTAAAAACATTCACAACCACATCATGCTTTGTAAAAAGCCCTTTATCCGGTGGCCTGTGTGTAGTTAACACACTTCCCTGTCCCAGTTTCTTTCACATGAATCTAAACTCTGCTAAAAATAGTAAAATTATGATAATTCACTTGAGCCATACTGGTGTGAGATCCAGGACCCACAAGACACAGACACACAGACACACACACACAATGATATATATATATTATGTTAAAATTTCTACATTTCCTCAAGGTACTCTTGAGGCTCTTATAAAAAGTTTAAGTCACATTGCCAACTCTGATGCTGGAGGCGACAAAAGAGCTCCTAATGAATTTATCATTAAATAGTGAGTCCCCTACAGCATACAACTCTTTAATTAGTGGCAGGTTGTTCATGGCGCCTTAAAAGATTTACAGAAAACTTAATCAAACTCGACCAATAAAATGCTCTGAAGTTACTAGTTAGAACAAGGGTAACTATCCCAAGTTGAATATATATCGACATACTTATTTACCAATATTTATGCCAATGTATCAGTACTACAAGATTTGCTATAGCAAGAGCAAATTTTTTCCTATGTATACACCACAACATGACAATTCACCTCTTGTTTCATTTCATATTTGAGAGATTGCTGAAATTAAGCACACTTTCTTTTCCTTCCCTCTAATGCTCTCACTATCCTCAAGACCGATAGCTCCTAAGCTTAAAAGACTTTATCAGTCATTTGAGAACTTCATTACAAACCAAATTAATAGGAAATTAATTGAAAAGAGCAGGAGAAAAATAGAAAAGTGAGACGAAGTGACTGTGAAGGCTGCCAGCAGCTCCTGGACACGAGCCCCTTGCTGGCAGGCAGCCTTAATTCATACCTTAGCAACAAGCCCAGCTAATTACTTGGTCTGGGAATAAGCAAGCCTTTGAAATCTCATCGGCCACCAAGGAGGAATATAAAGCAGATTTTCCACCCCAGCCTCATCACTGGGCCATCTAGGATGTGAAATGGGATCTTTTCCTTTAATCCTGATGAACCAGGGCCAGGTTTCTGTATCGCCAGAATCCCCCAACAGCATCCAAATAAACTCTTCCCATCCCTCGCACGGTTGGGCTCGGCTAAACCTCTGACCTCTCATAAACCAGGAACGAAGCAAGAATCCTAACCCAGACCACGAGTGAAAGTCCTTCTCTTACCTGCATTATTAATTTCCCCTCCCCCTCAAGCACATGGACAAGAGAAGGGGGAGACAGCTAAGCGCACGCGCATTGGATTTGGCCTGCTACACCTGGTGCAGGCCAGGATGGTTCGAGAGGGTGTGGGTAGAGGCTGGGGAGCCCCCAGCTCTCCCCACTCCCCACCTGCCCCAGGTCACCCACGCTGCTGTTATTTCGACTCCCACCTCCCTGCACTCGATCCGTGTTCAGTCCTTTGGCGGAAGACAATGATGGACACGTGAGAGTGACGGACTGGCGCAGGCCTGGCTCCTCCTCTGCACCAAAACAATCCAAATCTGCCCCATTCAGGGCTTTTTGTTCGCCAGCTCGTTGGAGGAGCTGAATTCCAGGCCACTCCACTGGAGAGCGCACAGCTGTTTGGTCTGGGACAGCAGCAGGGCTGGGAGCACCCAGTGGGATGCACACTGAAAGTGTACACCCACTGGCCTCGTCTGATCTCACCATCCCAGCAGCTATCCAGGCTGGAACTGACTCCCTGCACCATAAAACAGGCTTTCCACTCAGGACGGCGACTGCTCTAATATACTCTGCCCTTCCTTTGAAACTGAAATAGATATCAAAATTAATTAATTACAGAACATCCTGTTTCTGGAAGGGAACACACAGGATCGCCGAAAGCCAAACCTGGCCCTACGAGGGCGCGGCCACACCCATTCCAGCAAGGTCCCTTTAGTAGATCATATAAATATAGATTTTGACTACCTTGATAATGTGATATTACGATGAAATGCTGTTTGAATCTCATAGCAAGCAGCATCTTGCTCAGTTTCACATGTCTGAGAATGACGGCAGGCAGAGCCCGAACACACCAGGGCATTGGCGGAGACTGCAGCACACCCCTGAACCCAAAGGCAGCTTCTCAGTGACTCTACCCCTTCCAGTCTTTCTCTCACCCGTACATGTGGAACTTTTCACCCATGAACGAATTTATTCACTTACTGAACCATCGACACTAATCGGCTTGTTTTACTAACAGCGAACGAGTAGGGCTGATCACGGGATCGGCGCGATCCCAAGGGAGCGAGGGAGTGCCGACGAGGAGACTTCCACCCACGGACAACAGGAACACCACAAGCTGTCCTGTCCCATTATACATTGACTTAATTGTCTCCTGTCTCCTGCTCCCAGCATAAATGGTTAATATTGTCACACATGGACTAAGCCATAAAATCAGGATATGCAGTGCTGCTCCTCTCTTTGCCAATAGAAGAGGCACGTGGCGGCCCAGCGCAGAGCCGTACCGTCAGGGAAGATCTTGACGTTGAAAACATCAAACCTTCTGCTGTGTCAGGCACAGAGCCAGAGTGGGCCTCCTGGGTCTTGAGGTATGGAGCTGGCAGGAACTCAGAGCTCAATGTCAAATTTCAGGAAAATAGTTAGGTGAGGAATCTCTTGGGGATTGATCTGGTAACAGACCAGGGCTTTCCAAGCTGACCAAGAGTCACAAGGTGGGTCAGCAATGAGCTTCTTGAAAAGTTAAGATGGGGTCTTCAAGAGAGAACAGAGGCTTTCTGTAGAGATCCACGTCATTATGGTGGAGACAGCATCCTGGCTGGATCATGACTGAGGACACCCAAACTTCTGGAATTCACTCTGATGCAGCCCCATCTTCTGGGACACCCGTCCATCCTTTTTGCTACCCATCACCCTCCCTCGCAAGCAAGTAATGAGGGTGGCTGCAGACTCTACAGGTGGAGGCCTTTTCAGCCTGCCCAGAATACCAAGGGTGGTCAAGCTTTGCAGCTGGAGTGTGGGGATAGGAGGATGAAAACCAAGCCTGCAACCTCTATTCGTGGAAGCAGAATGAGGTCGCTCATGCCGTTTCCACGGCAGCAAGGGAGCCAGCTGAGGTTCCACCCCTGCACTCGCAAAAGGAACAGAACCAGTTTGCTCTCCATGTGGATAATTCCCGCAGGCGAAGTTCTGGCACATTGGTATAAACCGTTCCAGAATGGGGTTTCTGCCATGAACCCAGCCCAAGAGGCTCCTGATTCTCCCCCAGGCACTTGGCAAGTCCGCTCCGCAGCAGGGAGAACCAGCCTATAAAAGCATGGTCTGCGCAGCTTCCTCCCATCGAGGGATTTCCACACCAGAAATCCAGGCCACATCCACCCTTTGCAGCCAGGGCTGGGGAATATAATAACTGCATTTGAAGCACCAATTCACAGGCCCAGCTGGGCAGCAGGTGGAAGGGGCGATAGGATTGTAGCACTATTGGGATTTTTAATTGATGTTAATTGATTAAAAAAGTGCAAGAGATGGAATTAGACCTGGGGAAAAGTGGAATAAAGATTCACAAAGAAAGCTGCCAGAGATAAAGGAAACTGCTTGAGTTGCTCTTGCGAACTCCTGGGCTGCAGGCCGATCCCTGCTCCTTCTCCTCCAGCCAAGGTCACCATGCACAGGGGAAGATGCAGCACAGGCTTTTTTCAGCTTTTTCCGTAACAATGCTGTTGAGGAAGAGCTGGGAAATGCCCTCTCTAAGGAGGAACATGAACTCACCCTCCACTGAACCTATCACAAACCAAAACCCTGTGTGGCTTGCTGCAAAAACAAAAGTTTCAAAAACTGCTGGAGTCCCAAAAGCAACGCCAGAAGACACTCCCTCTCCACTTCTCTTTTACAGCACTAGCGCGGAGCCAAGATCCATCTGAACCAGCTGCGCGGCATTCGCTCAGAGCCACACTGATGGACAGATTTCCTATAATATTATTGCTAATAGACATTCCACAGACCCATCATGGATCGTGGGCTGCTGCAGGCACAGGGGATGCTGGCAGGATGCATGAATGTAGGAATCACAAGGATGCAGGTGATAGGAAGGGATGCAGGGGTTAAGGATACAAGGATGAGAGATTGGCAAAGTAATTACGTTGTGAAGGAAGGAAGCTCCTCTTGGGAGCAGCTTTCTGGCTGCAGGACCAACTGAGACAGATCCCTAGAACTGCAGACATCTGTGGCCAAGTTTCCCTGCACTCTGGCACTGCTCTTATCTCACTCAGTTTCCTTCCTACAGAGCCACGATTATCCTCAGGGTGTCCGTTCGCAGATCATCTCTCCTGGCAGAACGCAGGCCACCAGGGCGCCGTTTTTCCTCCGTTTTGGCCGTATTTCTCTACGGACAATTTATTTCATGGAAGGAAAAGGGATTTTTTCCTCTCCAGCCTGCTGAGATCCCGTTTTCAAAGTTTATCCGTTCCTCAGTCACTCGCTTGCCAAGCCTGCTTCTGCTTGCCCAGGCCTCCAGCCCAGCATCCAAGCCAGGACAGCTTTCCAAAAACCACAAAAGCTTTTCACGACTGCAGGAGAGGGAAGGAGCATCAATTCGCGAAAAGGCTTCGTGCCCTGTGTCCCATCCAGCTGCCAGTTGATATTCCCTCTTTCTAGCTGCCACCCTGCAGGAGAGGTCTGGAACACCATGCCCAGAGGCTTCAATAGGGCAAATAAAACCAATAAAACCCCACATTATATTCCGTAGTATATATCTACCCAATTTCAAGCAAAATCACTTTTGCTCTGGACTATGCCTGCCACAGTAAGCACATACGACTCACATCGCAGCTTCTTTAGATGACCTTCTTACTATCTTTTTTTTTTTTTGTTGACTAGTTTACAATAGTTTTCCGCTTTTCCAGCATTTTGGCACTTTAATCACCTTTCCCACCCCATCCCACATGAGCCCCCCCAAATTCCCTATTAAGTTTTTCTTCTCCATTTTACACTTCTATAAACCTCAGAGCATTTCCTGCTGCTGGAGGCTGCACCAGCGGCGTGAGGGGGAGAAGCGGATTTAGAAGCATTTTTGCTGCTGATGAACACAAAGAGATGTTTTTGTAAATCAGAGAGCAGCAACATAACATTTTCTGAAATCCCTCCTCCCAAATACTGACTCCAGCCCAACTCTCTGCTCTTGTGAGCTTCCAGCGATCCAGGGCGAGCAGGGGGAGAAGCAGAGGCCCCCAGACGTCCCCAGTGCCGTCAGCCTTCTGAGGCCTCGAACAACTTTTGCAGCTTTCCTCAATAATCCGCAACACGAGCTGAACAATGCAGAGTTACACTCGTATGCTGGGGATTTGAAGATTGATATTTAAGCAGCCGTGGGTGCTGCAGGAGTTTGACGTGTGAGAGCTCTCCCCCGCATCAGGATCATCCCCGGCTCCAGCTACACAATAGCCTGCTGGATTTTATTGTCAGCTTGGCTTATGAGAAGTGGGAAAAGCACACAAGTGTTGTGTTTTGCTCAGCACACTCAGTCCCGGGCTTGCTGTGCTGGTGAGGGCAGGGGAAACCAGGCTGACAAAGAAACCCCAATGCAGGCGTGAAGGAAAGGGGGAAGAAGACCTGGCACGTCACCATGGAGGTAACTCCACGCAGATAAAGAAAATCACACTCATCCAGGAAACTGCGCTGCTTCCTTCTCGAAGTGCAAGGAGCTCAAATCGCACCCACCCACCTCCAGCTTGCATTTCAGCTGCATGGCCTTGTCTCCGCTCTACAGCATGTGGAGGAATTCCTCTGCAGTGCTGAATCAGTCCCCACAGCCCATTTTCCCAGTGGCAAATTTCCAGTCACTTCCCACTCCCCACCACCTTCCTTCGCGTGGCAGGGAAGCAGGGGGGTCCTGGGGACACACAACCCCGCCAGCAGTCGCTTCTGCAGAGTCCCAAATGAAAGAATGGCTTTTATCACTTTCCTCATTAATGAACTTTTTGACAGTTGAGAGGTGCTGGCGGAGTCACCTTACCCTGCAGAAGCTCCTTGGACGCGCCGCTCTGCTTCTTCTGCGCCAGCTGCACCTTCAGCTCAGGTGGCCGAGAGCACTCGGGGGATTTGCTGCCGTGCGTCTCCTCCAGGTCTTGGTCAGCATTTCCTTCATTTGCCCGGAGCAGGTGGACGTCCTCCTAGCAGCTGGGCCACCTCCTCCCGCAGCAGCAGTGAGGAAGAGGGAGACAACAAATGCGAGGCAAGTGAGGCGCCGAGCTGCGGCACTGTGTAAACCAAACCCCGGGAAATGCGGCCTGCGGGGCACCTACCTGCAGGCCAAACTGCCCAAAACCTGCCCCACGCTGGGGCTGGAGGGATGTGATGGGAAGGTGATCAGAAGGAGGGGAGGTAGCTATCCACTGCTGATGGCTTTGCATTTAAAAAAAAAACTAAACACATAAATGGTAATAATAGTAGTAAGAAGAACTAAAAAGGACTTTCCATCCAAACCACTCACATAACAGGGCTGAGGTCCGGCAGAGTACTCCTGACTCCCACAACCTCAGCATCTGCCTCTAAGTGCTCAGGACACACTCACAAGCACTGTGAGACCGGAAAGGAAGACTTGAGCTTCACTGCAGCCCCCAATCCTGAAGTTTTGCAGATTTACACCCTAACTGCTCACTCCTCCACAGCACTGCATGCAGGAGCATCCTGGCAGAACCCAGCTGGGATCTGACTACCACAGCAGGCACCGAGGAAAAGCTCCCAGCACCTCCTTCGTACAAGTGCACCCCCTGTTTTAGGGCTAATAGACCTGCTTTTTCGGCTATTTCAACATTGCACCCATCCCCTCATCCTGCAGTACACTTACGTACTTGCGCATGTCAACCGCTGCAAAGTCTGGGTTTGTTCATCTTCCTTTAAAACAGGTGGAGACAGCCTTTTCTCATCCCGAAACTAGGATCTATGTTTGATTTCACAGAATCATGGAATGGTTTGGATTGGAAAGGACCTTAAAGACGACTCAGGCCATGGTCAGGGGACACCTTCCACCAGCCCCGGCTGCTCCAAGTCCAACGATGAACTTGAACACTCCCAGTGGAGGGACACACTCCACTCTCATCGGGTTTGGCCATCAATGGGAATAAAAACCCAGAACAAATGAAACAGAAATTAACCCAAATACCTCCTCCTCCAACCATGTGTCCTTTCCCATGCCTGTGGTCCATGGAGCAGCTAGGCTTGAGGGGCACCAAGTGGGACATGGGAATATTGCGAATTTTTCCCCTTTTTTTTTCTCGACGGTGTCCCTGTGGCACGTTTCCTTTCTGTCACTGGAGGACAGTCGAAGAGGCGGTCCCCCGGCAGCTGCGCGGAAGGCAGAAAAATCTGCTTCCACATACTTGAAATGCTTCCCGAATGGAAAAACTGCAAGGCCCCTTCTGCTAAATTAATTTAGCAATAAAGTCATAATGAGGACAGCGAGTTCTGGGCTCGGCACGGGGTTTTGGTGAGTCCCAAAGCGCTTTCTTGACTTCAAAATCCGCGCCCAAAATGCAAAACTGAAGCGGCCAAAGCCCAACTTGGGATTTCCCCGGAGGGAGAGGGAGAACACAGTGTGTCCCATCCAATATCTGGGAACCTGAGAGGGGATGTGAGGGCTAACATGGTGGAGTATTTAGTGTGTAAAGCACCACCAGTGCCTTCTTCCAGCCATTGAAAAGGCCCCCGCAGCCCACAAAAGCACCTCCTGATGCAACAAATTGCTCAATTTTTCTCCACGAAACTCATTTTCACCTTTCTTAACATGTGCTCACCCAGGGCTGTTTCTGGGGAAAAAAATTAACGAGTAGATGAGGATGCGGAGCAGGGCAGCTGGCCACAAGGACAGCCATGGATTCTGCAATATGCAAGCTGTTTGGTGGGAAACCAAGAAAAATCCCCAGCAGTGAGAAGTGATCTGGGAAGCGAGAGGGGACAAGCCCAACGGACAGGCAGCCCAGGGAGAATGTTCGATCACGCAAGAGAATTCCAGAGGTACCCTGGGCATAAGTTCCAAGGTTGCTGTAATGCATTGCCCAGTGCAAGCTCCCCAAAAAATGCAACTGAATCCACCGGTCCCGGTTAGCAACCACTGGAAAAAACTTCAAAACATCTTCTCCTTCCAAAAACGAGGCATTCCAAGAGAATTTAATCTCGCGCTTAGTAACTGCGGCTTCCTGATCCAGGCAGAAACTGCTGAAGGATTTAAAATCCAAGATCTATGAGAAGCTACAGCTTGTTCTGGAAGAGAGCAATGCAGCACCACACGCTCCTCACGCTTGCCGGCTGCAGCCAAAGACCTACAGAGAACTGAATTATGATCATACATCCAAAATTCTTGCTTTTTTAGACATGTCAATTTGAGATAGACCATATAATATATATCTGTAGAAAAAGGATTATGGCTTGCAATATATAGTTTACTTGTTACAATTATATATTATTATATATATGGTGAAGCCCAAATCCAGTTTGAAATATATATATATAGATATATATCTATATATATATATATCTATATCATTATATATATATATCAAATTGGAAAAGCACAATCCGTGCCCAAGGTTTGATAGAATCCCTCTTTCCAAACTCCTCCACAGGGCTCCTGACAATGTCATGGAATCACAAACTGCTTTGGAGTTGCGAAGAGAGCTTAAGCCTCAATATTTATCACCTCTTCCACCAACGACCAGGATGCTCCAACTCCTGTCCAGCCTGGTCCTGGGACACATCAAAAGATGGGGCACGCCAACAAATTCTCCAGCATTCACTTTGGCAGGGATTCCATCACCAATGCTTCCCTCTGATTTTACGCCCACTAAAATCACACCAATTTTTCCCAGAGCATTTCCCCACTACGAGACAGAGCCATTAGTTCTCCATCATTCTCCTCCAAGCTCTCATCTCACCTTCCGCACCTCCTGCTACATGAGGGTCTAAATCGGAAGAAATCCCATGGTATATTTAGCATCATTTGCATTAAGAAGACTCAGCTTGAAAGGAAATTCTAGCTCATTTCAAAACAGGGAGGGAAGAAAAACACCTTGCTCTGCAAGTTTAAGGACCTAAATAAATGACCCAATGTGTTGCAGACAGCTCTGCAAGATGTGTTACAGAAAAGGTCAATAGCTGGGAAATGGGGTCAATTTTCAGGAAACCTCATTTCAGCCTCTGTTTTTCGCACATACAGATGGCTGGGTATGGATTTCATGCAATTCCGTGGCTGGATGGAGTTGTGCCTCTATCTAAAGCTGCAAGGATTCTGAAGTGAGCATCAGCTCTCCTCAGAGCGGGACCAGGGCTCAGTGCCCGTCACAGGGACTCCACACACCCCCAACAAGAATGCAAAAACACAGTCAGGAGGACAGAATATTTGTTAAAGCATCTTTTTGGCAGTTTCCAAGCCTTGCAAGCGTCACTGATATTGGTGCGACAAAGTTAAATCTAAACCATCAGGAATGCCTCCCAAATTCGCAACAACCTTGACACAAAAAGCTTTCACAGCCACAGTTTCTTCTTTCTTCCTTTTTTAATTTCCCTCCTCTTTTCAACCTTTTTGGGGGTGGGGGGATTGGTGCCTTCTATAATTCCATGACTAACACTGCACAGCAAGCCACCTCCCTGGGCACGTAAACCCCAAACGGTGCCACTCCCCTGCCAGGGATATCAAACTCCTGAGTGGATGATTCCCTGTGCCAGGATACAAACTCTGGTGATCGCCTGTGCCAGGGATACAAACTCTGGGTGATCCTGTGCAGGGATACAAACTCTGGGTGATCCCTGTGCCAGGGATACCAAACTCTGGGTGATCCCTGTGCCAGGGATACCAAACTCTGGGTGATCCCTGTGCCAGGGATACCAAACTCTGGGTGATCCCTGTGCCAGGGATACCAAACTCTGGGTGATACCACTGTGCCAGGGATCAAACTCTGGGTGATCCCTGTGCAGGGATACAAACTCTGGGTGATCCCTGTGCCAGGGATATCAAACTCTGGGTGATTGCTCCCTATGCCATGTATATCAAACTCTGGGTGATGCTCTTTGTGCCAGGGATATCAAACTCTGGGTGATGTTGATATCAAACTCTGGGTGATGTTCCCTGTGCCAGGGATATCAAACTCTGGGCGATGTTCGATATCAAACTCTGGGTGATGTTCGATATCAAACTCTGGGTGATGTTCCTGTGTACCAGCCATATCAAACTCTGGGTGATGTTCCCTGTGCCAGAGGATATCAAACTCCAAGGATATCAACACCCAGCCTGTGCAGTTCCCAGCTGGTCACAACCACGACTTTGAGGAGAGCTTTACTCAGGTAGGAGGAACTTCATCCTGTGCACACATTTTACATCTACTTTTCTTACAAAACTTTCTCCTCTCAGTGGAAACTTCGCCCTCGCTCAGCTCTGTATCAATTATCCAGCTCACCATGGCCAGCTCAGCCTCCAGCTCCTTCATGCGGTTGTCCTTCAGGTCGAGCTGGGAGCGGAGGGCGCTGGCGTGGTCCGTGGCCTCCTTGGCCTGTCGCCGCAGCTCCCACTTCTCCCGCTCCAGCAGGTCCTTCTCCTTGGCCAGGGCTTTCACGCGTCCTCGCTCTCCTGCCAGGACAGGGGGTGCCCATCAGGAAGGGAAATCCACGTGCTGCTACAAATCCCTGTGCCACAACCCCCTTTGGGCACCACCCAACCAGGAGCGGTACATTTGGGTGCCACGAGAGCCCTGTGCTGGCAGGAATGTCACCCCTTTTTGGGGAGATCCAGAACACAGCCAGGCCCCCCAAAAAACAATGCTTGCTGTGCACCTGGTTAAAATCACATCAAAATCCCCAAGTCTGGAGAATTTATTTAACTTCCTCCAGCATTTATTTAACCTTAACCTGCTGCGGTCCATCCCAGCCGCAGCAAGAGTCCAGCTGGGGTTTTAGCAGGGTTTTGCCTGATTACAAACAAGTTTCACACTCAAGCGCTGCTGCCAGCCCTGTGTGCCATGCGTGCTGGGCTGTGCACTCACTTCTGTGTGTTCGTAGTTGCGGATGAAGTCTCGGAGCTGCTCCCTCGGGCTCTTCCCAGCGTGGCATAGAGTGCTGCATCTGCTCATCAGGGCTTTTCTCCCCTTCAAGCGTTTGCGGTCGGCTTTCATGGCTGTGGGAGAGAGGTGGTTTCCAGCTTGGGGCATGGCACCCCTGACTCCATTCTTTTAGTAAGAAAAAGAAAAATTACCGCCAAAGGGCTGGGTTGGGCAAAGATGCTCAATTCACCTCAAAATGCCCATACGTCACCACTGTGCCACCTCATCCCTGCCCATCTCAAGGGGCAGTCAGACCTGGAAAAGGAGATTTGGGGCAACTGCTGCCTCAGCCTCGGGGCCCGGTGCAGGAAAAGCTGCTGCTCCCTTTCCAGGATAAATAAACCACAACCCGTTTATTTTTAGCAGCGAGGCGAATTCCGGCAGCGCTCCCACGAGCCCAGGGCTTGACTCCCCCAGGGTCCCCTTCCAGCTCAGTGGTGCTGTGTTGGATGAGGGGATGAGCAGAACCCTCGTGTTTTCCCTCCCCATTGCACCAGTGAGGGATGCTTGCTGACCACGGACCCCAGGACAGCTGCAGAAGGCTGGTGGTCCAGGGAGAATCACAAGAAATCTCATGTAGGACAAGGAGTTTCAGTCATTTCTGTACATAATGCTTTACCCAGCATCGAACCTGGTCCTTGGCTGTGCTGCAGAGTGCCCTGCGACTCCTGACTGATCTCACTCCACCAAAATAATTCCAGTTTAGGAATCAGATCATAAGTATTTCATTAGATATTCCTGCTTTTCCACCCTGAGCAAGTGCTGCTCCTGAGAGATTTGGAATAATCTCTCCAACTCTCCCTGAACTCACTGCATGGAATCACTGAATCTTGCAAGTTGTTGTTCTGTATTTAAAAAAAAAAAAAAAAAATCCCAAACGCCCCAAACTCTCCAGAAAAAACCAACCCCAAAGCCATCAGGGGCTGTGTGTACTACAAAAGCTGCCAGAAGATGATGCAGCATCACGAGTGGGACCTGTCTCCATGACACATTCAAGTTTTTTTCCATCAGATTACGGAGATCACGGTGGGTGTTTCAGCCCACACTGTATTTTCTATCCCCTGCAAGGAAATCACTTCATCTGAGAGCTTACACTGCACTACCAGGTACCTTTGGGCTCCTTTCAGCAAGTGGAAGAAATGCTAGGAAACCATGACTGTGGCACTCTGAAAGGGGAATTAATTTCCTTCATGCACCTTGGCACCTTTGGCTTTGAGCCTTTGCTTCTCCCAGCACAGGGGAGCTCTGCTCCCACCCTCCTCCAGCTGGGGACACCCAAAGGACATTTCCACCCTTGTGCAAGCAGCAAAAGCAGTGTTATGAGATGTGCAGTGCAGCACACTCGGGCAGAATAACCTGGTCACAGGGATTGTCTGGAACAGCCCCCAAAATCAGAGCAGCATCCTCTTAATCCAGCCCTGGGCAGCTCCCACAGCCCACCCAGCCCATCACAAGCACCGCCTGGAGGAGAGGTTTCATTCAGGGAGGAGGAACCTCTTCCTATGCACAGGTTTTACTCCACTTTTCTTATGATTTTTCATAACTCTGTGTGCTGGGAAGATGAACAATAAAACACGTGTTTTATGTGCAAGGAAAGGAGGGGGTTTGCAGGTGAGAGGGGGAAAAAGATGGGAGAAGGAAATCAGGCTAAATAGTGGAAGAAGAGGGAAATGTTTGGGACTACAGAGATTTTTATCTCTTAAAACCCAAGAGATGAAACTCTTTGGACCAGCCACTCTGCCATTAAGCACTGAAGATAAATCAAAACACAGAAAACCAGAAAATGAGTAGGAAATGCTGCAAAAATTCACTATTCCTGGACAGGAACTCTTGGGAGTCTCTCGCCCACTTCAATAAAACCAACTCCTCCTGACGGACTCAGCCCCTTCCGTGTATTCCTGACTTTTTTCCCATCTTAGAAATTCTACAGAAACCCTCTAAAAACAATCACAACCACATCCATGCTTTGTAAAAAACCCTTTCCCGCTGCCTGTGTGTAGTTAACCCACTTCCCTGCCCAGTTCTTTCACATGAATAAAAACGCTAAAAATGAGAAAATTAATTGATAATTTCACTGAGCCATACTGGGTGATATCCAGACCCCACAAGACACAGACACACAGACACACGACACACATGTATATATATATATATGTAAAATTTAATTTCCTCAAGGATACTTTGAGGCTCTTATAAAAGTTTAAGTCACATTTGCCAATCTCTGATGCTGGAGGCGACAAAAGACTCCTAATGAATTTAATTAAATAGTGAGTCCCCTACAGCATACAAACTCTTTAATTAGTGGCAGTGTTCATGGCCCTTAAAGATTTACAGAAAACACTTAATCAACTCACCAATAAAATGCTCTGAAGTACTATTAGAACAAGGGTAACTATCTCCCAAGGTTGAATATATATCGACATACTAATATTTACCAATATTTATGCCAATGTATCAGTACTACAAGTTTAGCTATAGCAAGAGCAAATTTTTTCCTAGTTAACCACACATGACAATTTACCTCTTGTTTCATTTCATATTTGAGAGATTTGCTGAAATTAACACACTTTCTTTCTCCCCTCTAATGCTCTCCTTCCTCCAAGACCGATAGTCCAAACTTAAAGATTTATCAGTCATTTGAGAACTCATTCAAACCAATTAAGGAAATTAATTGAAAAAGGCAGGAGAAAAATAAAAGTGAGACAGAAGTGAGCTGTGAAGGCTGCCAGCAGCTCCTGGACCGAGCCCACTTGCTGCAGCAGCTTAATTCATCCTTAGCAAACAAGCCCAGCTAATTACTTGGTCAGGGAAAGCAAGCCTTTGCAATCCATGGCCAGCCAAGGAGGAATAAAGCAGATTTTCCCCAGCTATCAGGGCCATCTGAGGAGGTGAAATGGCTTTTTCCTTTAATCCTGATGATCCAGGGCCAGGTTTCTGTATCCCAAATCCCCCACAAGCATCCAAATAAACTCTTCCCATCCCATCAGCACGGTGGGCTCTGGCTAAACCTCTGACCTCTTCATAAACCCAGGACACGAAGCAAGAAATCCTAACCCAGACCACGAGTGGAAAGTCCTTCTCTTACCTGCATTATTAATTTTCCCCTCCCCCTCAAGCACATGGAAGAAGAAAGGGGGGACCCAGCAGCGCCCCCATGGATTTGGCAGCTCAGCCTGGGCAGCCAGGATGGGGAGAGGGGTTGGGATGAGGCTGGGTGAGCCCCCAGCTCTCCCCACATCCCCACCTGCCCCAGGTCACCCCACGCTGCTGTTATTTGAGCTCCCACCTCCTGCCACTCGATCCGTGTTCAGTCCTTTGGGAGAACAATGATGGACACGGAGAGGTGACGGGACTGGCGCAGTGCTGGCTCCTCCTGCAGCCAAAACAATCCCAAATCTGCCCATTCAGGGCTTTTTGTTCCCAGCTCTGTGTGAGGAGCTTCAGGCACTCCACTGGAGAGGCACAGCGTTTGTCTGGGACAGCAGCAGGGCGGGCACCCAGTGATGCCACACTGAAAGTGTCACCACCCCATGGCCTCAGTCTGATCTCACCATCCCACAGCAGCTTCCGGCTGGGAACTGACTCCTGCACCATAAAACAGGCATTTCCCTCAGGACAGGGGCTGCTCTATATCCTGCCCCTCTCCTTGAAATGAATATCAAATTAATTAATTACAGAACATCTGTTTTGGAAGGGACACACAAGGATCGCCAAAGTCCAACCCTGGCCCTACGAGGCAGCGGCCATACACCATCCAGCCAAGGTCCTTTAGTAGACATATGAATAATAATTAGTTTGACTACCTTGATAATGTGATATTAGACGAAAAACTGCTGTTTGAACTATAGAAGCAGCATCTTGCTCAGTTCACATTCCTGAGATGAGGCAGCAGAGCCCGAACACACACCAGGGCATTGGCAGGAGATGCAGCACACCCCTGAACCCCAAAGAGCAGCTTCCCGTGACTCCTACCCACTTCCAAGTCTTTCTCTCACCCCGTACAATGTGACTTTTCACCCATGAACAGAATTTTATCACTTACTGAACCATAGCACTTGTTTTCTAACACAAGGGATGGGCGTCCTCGGGGAGCACCACGATGCCCCACGCAACAGGAACACACAAACCTGTCCTGTCCCATTAACATTGACTTAATTTCTCCTGTCTCCTGCTCCCAGCCATGAAATGTAATATTGTCACCATGGACTAAGCCATAAAATCAGGATAGCAGTGCTGCTCCTCTCTTTGCAATCAGAGAGGCACGTGGCGGTCCCCGAGCGCAAAGCCGTCACCGTCAGGGAGATCTTGACGTTGAAAACATCAACCTTCTGCTGTGTCAGGCAGAGCCAGAGTGGGCTCCTGGGTACTGAGGTATGGAGCTGGCAGGAAATCAGAGCCCAATGTCAAATTTCAGGAAAAAGTTAGGTGAGAATCTCTTGGGGATGATCTGGTAACAGGGCCAAGGCTTCCAAAGCTGACCCAGGAGTCAACAAGGTGGGTCAGCAATGACTTCTGAAAAGTTAAGATGGGGTCTTCAAAGGAGAACAAGGCTTTCTGTAGAGATCCACGTCCTTATGGTGGAGACAGCATCCCTGGCTGGATCCATGACTGGGACACCCAAACTTCTGGACATCCATCTGATGCAGCCCCATCTTCTGGGACACCCGTCCATCCATTTCTTTGCTACCCACACCCTCCCTGCAGCAAGATGAGGGTGCTGCAGACCTCTACATGGAGGCTTTTCCCTGCCCAAATAGCCAAGGTGGTCAAGCTTTGAGCTGAAGGTGGGGAAGGAGGAAAACCAAGCTGCAACCCATTTGTGGAGCAGACATGAGGTCGGTTCATGCCTTTCCACGCAGCAGGGAAAGCCAGCTGAGGTTTCCACCCTGGCACTCAAAAAGGAAACAGAAACCAGGTTTGCTCTCCATGTGATAATCCCGCAGGCGAGTTCTGGCACATTGGATAAACCTTCCCAGAAATGGGGTTTCTGCCATGAGACCCAGCCAAGAGGCTCCTGGAATCCCCCAGGCACTTGGGCACAGTCCCTGCCCGCAGCAGGACCAGCACTAATAAAGCTGTCTGCAGCTTCTCCCATCGGGGATTTCCACACCAGAAATCCAGGCCACATCCACACCTTTGCAGCCAGGGCTGGGGAAATAATAACTGCATTAAAGCACAATTCACAGGCCCAGCTGGGGCAGAGGTGGAGAGGGCGATAGGATGTAACACTATGGGATTTTAATTGGATGTTAATTGATTAAAAAAAGTGCAAGAGATGGAATTAGCCCGGGAAAAAGTGGAATAAAGATCCACAAAGAATATGCTGCCAGAGATAAAAGAAACTGCTTGAGTTGCTCTTGCAGAACATCCTGGGCTGGGCCAGATCCCTGCTCCTTCCCTCCACAGCAAGGTCAGCATGGCACAGGGAAGATGCAGCACAGGCTTTTCAGCTTTATTCTGTACCAAATGCTGTTGGGAAGGGCTGGAAATGCCCTTCTTAAGGAGGACAGTGAACTCACCCTCCACTGAGACCATCACAAACCAAACCCTGTGTGGCTGGCAAAACAAAGAATTTTCAAAAACTGCTGGAGTCCAAAGCAACCCCAAAGCATCACTCTCCACTCTCCACTTCTCTTTACAGCATAGCCCAGCGAGCCAAGATCCATCTGAACCAGCTGCGCTGCACTTCCAGGCTCAGAGCCAGCACTGATGACAGATTTCCATATAATTTATCTGCTAATGACATTCCACAGGACCCATCATGGATCGTGGGCTGCTGCAGGCACAGGGATGCTGGCAGGATGCAGGGATGTAGAATACAAGGATGCAGGGATGAAGGGATGCAGGGATGAAGGGATACAGGAATGAAGAGATGCAGGCTGTGAGGAAGGAGCTCCTCTTGGGAGCAGCTTTCTGGCTGCAGGACACAACTGACACAGATCCCTAAACTGCAGGACATCGTGGCCAAGTTTCCCTGCACTCCTGGCACTGCCTTATCCCCAGTTCCTTCCTACAGAGCCACGACTTCCCCAGGGTGTCCGTCAGCAGATCCATCTCTCCTGGCAGAACCAGGCACCAGGCGCCGTTTTTCCTCCGTTTTTGGCCGTATTTCTCTACGGACAATTTTTCATGGAAAGGAAAAAGGATTTTTTCCCTCCCAGCTGCTGATCCCGTTTTCAAGTTATCCGTCTCAGTCACTGCTGCCAAGCCTGCTCTGCTGCCCAGAGCCTCCAGCCCAGATCCAGCCAGGACAGCTTTCCAAAAACCACAAAAGCTTTCAAGACTGCAGGAGAGGGAAGGAGCATCAATTGGAAAAGGCTTCGTGCTCTGTGCCCATCCAGCTGCCAGTTGATATTCCCTCTTTCTAGCTGCCACACCTGCAGAGAGGTCCTGGAAAACCATGCCCAGAGGCTTCAATAGGGGCAAATAAAAACCCAATAAAACCCCAACATTATATTCCTTATATATCACAATTTTCAAGCCAAAATCACTTTTGCTCTGGACTATCCTCCACAGTAGCACATACGACCTCACTGCAGCTTCTTAGATGACTTCTTACTATTTTTTTTTTTGACTAGTATTACAATAGTTCCGCTTTTCCGCATTTTGCATTTATCAGCACTTTCCCCACCCCCATCCACATGAGCCAATATTCCCTAATTAAAGTTTTTCTCCTCCAATTACACTTCTATAAACCTCAGAGCATTTCCTGCTGCTGGAGGCTGCACCACTGGCGTGGCGGGGGAGACAGGATTTTAGAAGCATTTTGGCTGCTGATGACACAAAGAGATGTTTTTGTAAATCAGAGAGCAGCAACATAAATTTTCTGAAATCCCTCCCCCCAAATACTGACTCAGCCCAACTCTCTGCTCTTGTGAGCATCCCAGCATCCCGGACAGGGGGAGAGCAGAGGCCCCACAGCTCCCCACGTGCCGCTCAGCCTCTGAGCCTGAAAACTTTTGACAGCTTCTCCTCATAATCCGCAAACACGAGCTGACAAATGCAAGTTACACTCGGTATGCTGGGGATTTGAGATGATATTTAGAGCCGTGGTGCTGCCAGGGTTTGACGTGTGAGAGCTCTCCCCGCTCAGGATCATCCCCCGGCTCCAGCTAACAAACTAGCCTGCTGGATTTATTGTCAGCTTGGTTTGAGAGTGGAAAAGCAACACAAAAGTGTTGTGTTTTGCTCAGCACACCTCAGTCCCGGGGCTTGCTGTGCTGGTGAGGGAGGGAGAACACAGGCTGACAAAAAACCCTCAAATGCAGGCGTGAAGGAAGGGGGAGAAGCTGCACGTCACCTGGAGGTAACTCCACGCAGGTAAAGAAAATCACACTCATCAGGAAACTCGCTGCTTCCCTCCCGAAGTGCAAGGAGCTCAAATCCAACCCACCCCCACCTCCAGCTGCATTTCAGCTGCTGCCTTGTCTCCGCTCTACAGCTGTGGAGGAATTCCTCTGCAGTGCTGCAATCAGTCCCCACAGCCCATTTCCCAGTGGAGATATTTCCAGTCCTTCCCAGCTCCACACCACCCCTCGCTGTGGCAGGAAAGCAGGGGGGTCCCGGGGACACCAAACCCCTGCCAGCAGTGCTCTGCAGAGTCCAAAATGAAAAGGATGGCTTTTCCTTTCCTCTTAATCAACTTTTTGACAGTTGAGGGTGCTGGGGAGAGTCACCTTACCCTGCAGAAGCCTCCTTGGCGCGCGCCAGCTCCTGCTCCTTCTGCGCCAGCTGCACCTTCAGCTCGGTGGCCGAGAGCACCTCGGGGGATTTGCTGCCGTGCGTCTCCTCCAGGTCCTTGGTCAGCATTTCCTTCATTTGCCGGAGCAGGTGGACTCCTCCTGCAGCTGGGCCACCTCCTCCCGCAGCAGCGCTGGGGAAGAGGAGACAACAATGCGAGGAAGTGAGCGCCGGCTGCCGGCACTGGAAACCAAACCCCGGGAAATGCGGCTGCGGGGCCCCTCCCTGTAGGCAAAACTGCCCAAAACCTGCCCCACGCTGGGGCTGGAGGGATGTGATGGGAAGGTGATAGAAGGAGGGGGGTAGCTTCCACTGCATGATGGCTTTTGCATTAAAAAAATAAACATTAAAATGTAATAATAGTAGTAAGAAGGAACTAAAAAGGACTTTCCATCCAAACCACTCACTAACAGGGCTGAGGTCCAGCAGAGTCTCCTGAGCTCCCACACACCTCAGCTCTGCCTCTAAGTGCTCAGGACACACTCAACAAAGCCACTGTGAGACCGGAAAGGAAGATGACGCTTCCATCTGCAGCCCCCAAATCCTGAATTTTGCAGATTTACACCCTAACTGCTCACTCCTCCAAGCAGCTGCACTGCAGGAGCATCCTGGCAGAACCCAGCTGGGATCTGCTCCACAGCAGGCACCGAGGAAAGCTCCCAGCACCTCCTTTCCTACAGCTGCACCCACTGTTTAGGGCAATAGAGTGCTTTTCTGCTATTTCCACATTGCACCCATCACCCTCATCCTGCAGAACACTTAGGTGCTGCGCATGCACCGCTGCAAGTCTGGGTTTGTTCTTCCTCTCCTTTAAAAACAGGTGGAGAAAAGCCTTTTCTCATCCCAAACTGGCTTTTTGATTTCACAGAATCATGGAATGGTTTGATGGGGACCTTAAAGACGACTCAGCCATGGTCAGGACACCTTCACCAGCCCAGCTGCTCAAGTTCCAACGTGGACTTGAACACTCCCAGGGATGGGACATCCATCCTCTCGGGTTGGCACATGGGAATAAAACCAGAAAAATTAAACAGAAATTAAACCCAAATACCTCCTCTCCAACCATGTGTCCTTTCCCAGTGCCTCCGTGGAGCAGCTAGCTTGAGGGGCACCAAGTGGACATGGAATATTGGGATTTTTCCCCTTTTTTCTCTGGTCCCTGTTCCTGTTTCCTTTCTGTCACTGGAGGACAGCGAGAGGGCGGCTCCCCCCGGCAGCTGCGCCGGAAGGCAGAAAATCTGCTCCACATACTTGAAATGCTTCCCGAATGAAAACTGGCAAGGCCCCATTCTGTAAATTATTTAGCAATAAAGTCACTAATGAGGAACAGTCGAGCTCTGGGTCGGGGGGTTGGTGAAGCCCAAAGCGCTTTCTTGAAATCCGCGCAAAATGCGAGAACTGGAAGCGGCCAAAGCCAACTTGGGATCTTCCCCAGGGATGGGAGAAACACAGTGTGTCCCATCCAACCTCTGGGAACCCTGAGAGGATGTGAGGGGCTCACACATGGTGGAATATTTAGTGTGTAAAGCCCACCCAGTGCCTTCTCCAGCCATGAAAAGGCCCCCGCAGCCCCACAAAGCACCCCTGGATGCAACAAATTGCTCATTTTTCTCCACAGAAACTCATTTTCACCTTTCCTTACATGCTGCTTCACCCAGGGCTTTTCCTGGGGAAAAAATAACCAGTAGATGAGGATGGAGGCAGGGCAGCTGGCACAAAGACAAGCCCGATGGATTCCTGCAAATTGCAGCATTTTGGTGGGAACCAAGAAAATCCCCAGGCAGTGAGAAGTGATCTGGGAAGAGGAGAGGGGAACAAGCCCAAGGACAGGCAGCCCAGGGAGAATTTCTGCAGCAGAGAATTCCAGAGGGTACCTTGGGCATAATCCAAGGTGCTGTAATGCATTGCCCAGTGCAGCTCCCCAAAAATGCACTGATCCCCCCTGGTCCCGGTTAGCAACACTGAAAAAACTCAAAAACATCTCTCCTCCAAAACAGGCATCAAGAGAATTTCATCTCCGCTTAGTACTCGGCTCCTGATCCAGGCAGAAACTGCTGAAGGATTAAAATCCAAGATCTATGAGAAGCTACAGCTGTAATCTGGAGAGGAGCATGCAGCACCACGCTCCTCACGCTGCCGGCTGCAGCCAAAGCCTACAGAGAACCTGAATTATTGATCATACATAATTCCTTCTTTTTTAAACATGTAATTTGAGAATATGACATATATATATAATCTGTAGAAAAGATTATGCTTGCAATATATAGTTATACTTGCTTACATATATATTATTATATATATGTTGAGCCAAATCCAGTTTGAATATATATATAGTATATATATATATAATATATATCTTATATATATATATAAAATTGGAAAGCACAATCCGTGCAGCCAAGGTTTGATAGGAAAATCCCTCTTTCCAAATCCCTCCCAGGGCTCCTGCCAATGTCATGGAATCACAAACTGCTTTGGATTGGAAGAGAGCTTAAAGCTCATATTATTCCACCTCCTTCCACCAGACAGGATGCTCCAACTCCTTCAGCCTGGTCCTGGACCAAAGATGGGGCAGCCACAAATTCTCCAGCATTCACTTGTGGCCAGGATTTCCATCACTCCAATGCTTCCTCTGATATTTTACCCACTAAAATCACACCAATTTTCCCAGAGCACTTTCCCCCCACTACGAGCACAGAGCATCTGTTCTCCATCATTCTCCTCCAAGCTCTCATCTCACCTTTCCAGCACCTCCTGCTCATGAGGGTCCTATGGAGAAATCCCATGTTATTTGCATCATTTGCATTAAGAGACTCAGCTTGAAAAGGAAATTCTAGCTCAATTTCAAAACAGGGGGGAGAAAAACCCCGTTGCTCTGCAAGTTTAAGCACCTAAATAAATGACCCAATGTTTGCAGACAGCTCTCAAATGATGGTTACAGAAAAGGTCCAATAGCTGGGAAAATGGGGTCAATTATTCAGGAACCTCATTTCAGCCTCTGTTTCTTCCACATACAGATGGCTGGGTGAGGATTTCCATGCAATTCCTGTGAGCTGGATGGAGATGTGCCTCTATCTAAAGCTGCAAAGGATTCTGAAGTGAGCATCAGCTCTCTCGAGCAGGGACCAGGGCTCAGTGCCCGTCACAAGGGACTCCACACACCCCCAACAAGATGCAAAAACACAGTCAGGAGGACAGAATATTTTTAAAGGCATCTTTTTGCAGTTCACCCTTGCAAGCGTCACTAGATTGGGGCGCAAAGTTAAATCTACCATCAGGAATTGCCTCCCAAATGCAACAACCTTGACACAAAAAGCTTTCACAGCACAGTTTCTTTTTCTCCTTTTTTAATTTTCCTCCTCTTTCAACCTTTTTTTGGCGGGAGGTGGGGGATTGGGTGCCTTCTATAATTCCTGACTACCCAGGGGAAAAGGAGGTATTGCCTTGCATGGACAAGCCATGTAACTCATTCCAAGCCCTTCCAAATCCGCTGCAAGTGGGCAGCGATGAAATGAATGCAATTTAAACATTTCCCAGACTAATTGATGAAAACTACCATTCCCACTGAAATAATTGGCTGTTAATTATATTTCAGTTGATAGCATTAAACTTCCATGACACTGCTGGGTTCTGCATCCTTTATGCTTCAACCACTGATTGGTGTTAACAGACAAGCAAATGAGATTTTTTTTGGTGTTTTTTAAAAATTCTGGTGAACATCTCCAGACAGCATTTGGGGCTGAGGTTTCCACTCTGGCTCCTGCAAATCCCATCTTGGCCTCCTCTGGGCAGCTGACCAACCCTCCATGCAGCAGCAAAGCCTTTTACTGGCTTTGGAATAGGCATCCTTTAAAGACATTATTTAAAGCTTTTTTTTTTTTTTCTTCTGTTATTCTCATGCAACTCCACTGACACGACCGCTGTACAATCGCAGATTGCATTTCTGCCTTCGGAGGGGACACATTAAAAATGGATGCAGAACAAACGATGAGTTTCGTGTGGGTGAATCAGTATCTCAGGTGGAAGCTGCATTTTGTGCCGCTTTTGTGAGTTTGATGGTGAGATGGTTTTTGCTTTGCTGGGCACAAGTCAAGGGTGTGTTTTTTATCCAGGACATCAGTGTGATATATATATATACATGTACACACACACCTCTGTGCTAGGACGGGAAATGGAAGGGTCACAGAGAACATGATCAGGAAAAAAATAAGGACTCAAGAACAAGGGGTGAGCTGAGCTTGTATTTTAAAGAGCATCTCATCACCTGATTGTTAAGCAGCTTCCTAGCCTGGGACCTCCCTCTTGCAAAGGTGCAAGAAGCTGGAGAGAGACTTCTGACCAGGGTCTTGAAGAGACAGGACACAGGGAATGGCAGAGGACAGGGTGAAATGGGATATTAAAAAGGAATTCTCCCCTATGAGGGTGGGGAGGCCCTGGCACAGGGTGTCCGGAGAAGCTGTGGCTGTCCCTGGATCCCTGGAAGTGTCCAAGGCCAGGCTGGATGGGGTTTGGATCGCCCTGGGACAGTGGAAGGTGTCCCTGACATGGCAGGGGTAGAATGAGATGGGCTTTAAGGTCCGTTCCAACCCAAACCATTTGTACAAATTCCATTTGCACAAATTCCCAGTTACTGCCACTGCCCAGGACTTGAGGGGGCAAAGCCAACACATCTAACCTGTCCCTTGGATACCAGGACACGTTGATGGACTCACAGCAGCTCAAAACGAGCCCCCTCTCCACCCCACAGCATTGTCTCCTCAAGGGGACAGGCACAAGGGACTGACATTTGTAAAGCCCCACTTCAGCCCAGTCCTGCAGTGCATCCCAGGCACATCCCTGGGCACTCCATGACCTCAGAGGAGCTGTCAGCCACCAGGGTTCCCTCCTGGGTGGGCACTAGAGTGCTCAGCAGAATCTCCTGGATTAATAAAATTAATTTGGCATTGCACATCTTTCTTTTACTTTTAAATAAGCTTTCATTTCCACCCTGTGCGGCCGACGCTGCAATGCTGCGAGCGAGCTGTCACACCTGGGCACAGGTACGGACAATCCTTAGGAATTTCAGGGTAAAGCTTTCACCCAGTGAGAGCAAATCCTTGCTAATACCACTTGTGAGCATTTCCTGACTTAGACACCAGCCTGGCCTCGGTCGGTGCTCCCATATGGTCACAGCCCCAGGGCAGGACACCCAGAAAAACACCCCAACCATGGCCCATCACTCAGCTGGGGCAGGGTGTGCACAGACCACCCGCTGACCAAGATACCCCCACGTCCTGGCATTCCCCACCCCAAAAACAAGGATTATTTCCACCATGCAGTCGCCCACTCTCTGGTCTGCCCCGGCCACACGCTGGTGAGTGTCTCACAGGAGATGTAAGTAAATAAACCTGACCTACACGCCGGCGGGAGGGTGGGCAGAGGACCTGGAGGGATACAGGGCTTCGGGGCCAGGCTGGGGGGTGTGGAGAATGCCAGAAGCACCCACGGCACAAGAGCCACCGGCTGTTGGCTGCGACCCCCGGAGCCGGCTCCGAGCTCTCCCAGCTCCCGGCTCGCTCCAACTTCTCCGGGAGACAAATGGACCGGGGGCACCGGGAGCCGCCCGGCCCGGCCCTTCCCTTCCCCCGCCGCGGGAGCACGAAACCCCTCACCCCCATTCTCGCCGCCCTGGCTCGAAACAGCGCGGCCACCGCGGCCACCACCGCCACCGCCACCCTCCCCGCGGCCCCGGCGGCTCCCGCCGCGCTCCGGCGTTGTTTTGTTTCCCCCAGGAGGAAGCGAGCTCCGAGCACAAAGCGAGCGAGGAAAATCCGCGCACGCCGGGCTGCGACCCCTCCCGGGGGAGGCTCCGGAGCCCCCCGTTACCTGCGTGGGCTGAGCGGGGGCTCGGAGCCCCGGCCGCAGCATCGCCCGCCGCCCCTCGCCCTGCCCGGCCAGCGGACAATGGGCCGGGCGGGGAGCGGAGCCCTGCTGGCAGCGGCACGGACCCGCCTTGCTGTCCTCTGCTCCGATTCATGGCGGGCCCGGGGGTGTCCGGGGGTGTCCGGGGATGTCCCCGGTGGGCGGCTCCTCCCCGGTACCACCCGGCGCTGCGCGGAAGTGCGGCCAGCGCTACCTGCGCCGGGAATTTGACCTCTCGCCGGTCGCTTGATGTCACGGCTCGGAGGAGTGGCTCTGCCCCGCACGGCCGAGGTGAGCGGGATGGGGGCCCCGCAAATCCCCCCCGGAGCCCCGCAGGAATCCGCGGCGGAAATGATTCCCGGCTGGAATCATCCATCGCTGCCGCCGCTGCCACCCACCGAGCGGGCGGCGGCCACTGCCACGTCCCGGCGGCTCCATCGCCACC
Source organism: Malurus cyaneus samueli (assembly GCA_009741485.1). Classification (NCBI taxonomy): domain Eukaryota; kingdom Metazoa; phylum Chordata; class Aves; order Passeriformes; family Maluridae; genus Malurus; species Malurus cyaneus. Next base: position 2,866,041 of record CM019232.1, on the reverse strand, counting down.
GCTGCTCGCCACACTCGGCCGGCCCGGCAGCACGGGGAGGGGGGGACCGTGGCCAGGCAGCCACGGTTCGGGCCAGCTCGTCCTCGCAAGGCAGTGCGGTGGTTTGTTTTTTTTTTTTTTTTTTTTTTTTTTTTTTTTCCTGGCAATACAGTTATTACTTATTTTATAATGGGGTGGGGTGAGCAGGGACACAGCAAAACCCGGTGAGAACGCACAGACCACCTGCCTTTCTATGATAAAAGCCACTTAAAAATTCCCCAAACTCTCTGAAACCCAGCACACTCGTGTAGCTTTTCCGTAGAGTCATTAAGGTTGAAACAGACTTCCAAGATCAAGTCCAACCTTCAGCCAAACACCACCATGCTCACTAAGCCATATAGCAAAGTGTCACAACTGCTTCTCTTTTGATCACTTCCAGGGATGGTGACTCCACCACTTCCCCTGGGGAGTCCATTCCAACGCTTAACCACTTCTTCAGTGAAGAATTTTTCCCTAAAATAAATACTTTTTCTCCCTAAAGTCCACAGTACACTGTTACCTGCTCTCACCCTGCTACCCGGGCTGCCTGTTTCCAAGCCCCCTGCACAGCAGACCTGCTTTATAAATTTTTCCACCCCACCAAAGCAATGAAAAACTGGGCCCTTTGGGGTTATGAACTTTTGCCTGTCTCTTTGCTGTTATCCTCACTAGGTGATCACCTCCTGGCCGGCTGCTGGCTCAGGGATGCCAGGAAGGCAGTGCTTGCACAAAGCTCAGAAAACACAGTCCAAGACAAAAGAAAAATCACCATACTCCACTTTCCAACAGCAGCAAGCCTCCACCAGCCACCGTGAGCCCAGCTCCCCCACCCTACAGCAGCAGCATCTCAGGCATGGGGAAACTGAGGCACACCCCACATCGGCGGGCTTTGACGTTTTTGGGGAGTGGGTGACAATGTAACTGCGGGAGGAGCTGCCCTGGCTGGGAAGGGATGCAGCCATGGCCATTTTGTACACCTGGGTCAATAAACCAGGCTGCCACCCACGCTGTGACCCTCCTGGCCTGGCACTGCGCTGCCGGGCAGTGCCCCTTCCCTGTCCTGCTGCTTCCTTTCCCTCGGCTTGGCAAAGGCAAGGGAGTCGCTTTTGTTGTGCAACAAGCCCTGGTTCTCATCGCAACAAACTCCGCGCACGCAACAAGCTGGCACCGCCGCCGGGTGCCCCATCTCACCAACCCCTGCCATCACCTACCTCAGCTCCGGGAAGCCTCGGAAAGCTCTGCGTCACCTCCCATCGCTCCCTGTTTGCACAATTCCCCTCTCCGGGGATCAAGTCGCAGCGCGCCCGGTGCCGACTCAGCTCCCGCAGCAGCGAGCCGGGAAGCGCCGGCTCCGGCAGCACCGGCGGGTTTGATCCCAATCCCTGCGTGATTCCAGGGAAAAAAGTGGCCTTTGTGCGGACCTTTGTGCGACCTGCCACGGCACGGGAAGGTGCAGAGTCGCAGCGTCCCGAACCGGAGCCGTGGGAGGAGGTTTTCCACGTCAGCCGCGTTGCACAAGCCCCGAGCTCGCCGAGCGCTGCCCTGGGAGCCTCCTCCCTGGCAGAGGAGCCCGGAGAGCCAGCGGGAATGCTGGGCTGGGCTGGGCTCAATCCTGGCTTCTGCTGACTAAAGGTGGCCGGGCAGCGTTACTCACACTGGGACGGTGCGGCTCGGCTGCTCTTTGACCCAGCCGTGGACAGACAAGGATTCTCCTGCCCTTTCCTCCGTGAAAGCACACGGGAAAATGGTGCTGCCTATGTCAAGGCTGGCTCATGCCTCGGCCGGGTTTGTGTGCTGCTGCTGGGCTCTGGGCACCGAGTGTGTCCCTGTGTTGGGCAGCAGCCACCCTTTGGCTGTGGTTAAACTGGGGTTGGGGTCTTGGTCTGTTCTCCATGCTCTGGATCAAGCCATTGCTGTGTGGATGGTGGTCCCCTGGTCTTAGCCAGGAGGAATTTGAGGCCAGGGAGATATTTCTGTCCTGAAATCCTGGCTGCTGCTGGCGCTGGGCAAGGGACAGGTGCTGGTGTCAGTGCAGGTGGGTTTGACCCTTCATTCCCAACTGGCTGGCCTCTTTCAGCCCTCCCTAGCCAAGAGCTTCCTGCAGGGGCAGGAGAGGCCCTTCCCACCCAAGCCTGGCTCAGAAGGTCTCTCTCTGCAGGCTGAACCAAATTTGACAACCTCCACCAGTTGTGTGTCCCATCTCCAGTTTCCTAGGCGTGGAGGTCTCACCGGGGTTATGGCTCTGAAGCAAAAAAGCTACAGGTGGTCACTGCCAAAAATGTCTCAATTCTGCCAAAAAACTCAATCACCATCCCCAAGGGCAGAGCCCACCAGAGATGGGCAATAGAGCATCAAGCTGGGGTCAAAAAGCTGTCGAGCTCTGGCACAGGCTGCCCAGGGCAATGGAGATGTCATCCCTGGAGGGATTTAACAGACACATGGATGTGGCACTTGGGGACATGGGTTAGAGGTGGCTTTGGCAATGCTGGTCACACCGGATGATTTTAGAGGCCTTTTGCAGCCTTGATGATCTTTTGATTTCGTGAAAAAGCAACTCAGTTTAGCACTGCTGCTCCAAAGGAACTGTTCTCCTTTCCTACAGCACAGAAGAGCAGTTGGTGGCTGCTCAAACGCAGCTGGAGCACAGGGCTGGCTCTTGCTGTGTGTCACTGCCCTGGAGGCACCGGCACCTGCAGCCACTGCTGAGTAACCTCAGCCTGCCTGAAGGATCTCTGCAAAGGGCCAGCCATGCATCCCTTCACACAGGAGCTGCCCTTCGAGAGCCACATTTGGCCTGGAGCACAGAGCCGTCCACAGAATCCCCCTGAACAGAAAAATCTGGAGACCTCCTACGAGCTCTCTTGCTTCAAAATGCCACCCGCTTCCAGGAAAAGTTACTAAAACTTTTCTCCCATGCCCATGGAAACTCCCTTCTCCATCCCTCTCTCTTGCAAAATAGAGATAACAGAGGGAGGAGATGTTTCAAAACAGAGCTGATTCCTTTTTTCCCCCTGGTTTTTCTTTCAAGGAAAAACTTCTCTCAGAAATGACAGATTTTTGTCAAACATTTCACTCATGACAAATTGGCATTGTCATTGAGGAGAGCACTCGGCTGGGAATTTCAGAGGCAGTTTCGGGAACCTCCATCTGCTTTTGCTGAGTTAAAATCCGATGGTGGTGAGGTTGGAGAACGTAACGTGCGAGGTGTGGATTAATTAACATCGATCTGGCTCCAGAACCAGAGGCGGTGCGAGTAATTCTCATTGAGGAACTTGGCACTGCTTAGCACCTCCTCCTCCTCCAGCGCTGCTGGAGTATTTCAGCTCCTGAAAATCACACGTGCATCACTCTGAGTTTGTGCAGTTATTAATTAAAGCCTCGACAGAGAGAAAAATCTTAACTTTTTTTTGCTAGTTCCCTACCCAGGCCATTCAAAGCGACTTTCCTTTTTCTTTAAAACAGCCCTGCAAAAGCTGTTTGTGATGTAAAGAGGAAAAAAACAGTGGGGAAAGGGCAAACACCATCTTGCTGGTTCCAATCTCATTTGGTACCATTTCCTGAGCTCATCACACTTATTTCTATTGTGTTTTTTTAATTTTATCACGAGGATTATAGTTATCATCACAGACATTTTATGCCTAACTTCTGAGTTCTTCACAATATTTTCATTCAAATGCTAAAAGGCTTTAATGAGACTGAGATAATGGCCCGCAAATACAAATGACACAGATCAAAATAGGGGGAAATTGGTTAAAAAGGAAAACAAATACAAATTATCCATCCTAATTTGTATTCAAACACGGCAACGGGGGGAAAAAAATTAATGTATTACGGAGAGGGGAGGTTTCACCTGGTATGTGAAACAGAACATGCTGTGCTTCTGCAACATCTGGAGCCAGCTGCAAATGTCAGCGACTCCTCCCTGCCCTCTGCAGCTGCATCAGCACAAACGGGATGGCACAGGGATGGCACAGGAAGGGACAGGGATGGCACAGGGAGGGACAGGGATGGCACAGGAAGGGACAGGGATGGCACAGGGAGGGACAGGGATGGCACAGGAGAGGGACAGGGATGGACAGGGATGGCACAGGGATGCACGGGATGGCACAGGGAGGACAGGGATGGGGACACAGGCAGGGAGACACAGGGATGGCGACAGGGATGCACAGGGAATGGCAACAGGGAGGGACAGGGACTGGCACAAGAAGGGGACAGGGATGGCACAGGGAAGGCACAGGAGGACAGGGAGGCACAGGAGGGACAGGGATGGCACAGGCGAGGACAGGGAATGGCACAGGGATGGACAGGGAGGGACAGGGTGGCACGGGAGCAGGGAAGGACAGGGATGGCACAGGGAGGGACAGGGATGGCGGATGGACTGGGACAGGGATGGCACAGGGAGGGACAGGGATGGCACAGGGATGGCACAGGGATGGCACAGGCAGGGACAGGGATGGCACAGGGATGGCCACAGGAGGGACAAGGGAGGCACAGGGAAGGACAGGATGGCACAGGTGGCACAGGCAGTGGACAGGATGGCACAGGGATGGACAGGAAGGGACAGGGATGGCACAGGGAGGGACAGGGATGGCACGGAGGACGATATGGAAGAGGGAGGGACAGGGATGGCAAGGGATGCACAGGAGGGACAGGGATGGCACAGGATGCAAGGAGGGGACAGGGATGGCACAGGGAGGGACAGGGTGGGCATTGATCAGCAAAACGTGAGTTCTCCGAGAGCGCTGAACAGCTGAACCCCACCAGAATCAATATTTTCCTTTTTAAAACAACGCTGGGGGGGGAAAGCACATCTCATATAGATTCAGCGTTATTCTGGGTTTTACATTATTCATTGAACCTCATCCCATGTCATGCTGCAGTGAATATATTACCATATATGATGATAAAAAAATTACACGACTCCTGCAAATACCCGATAAAGCGTCAGGCTGGGCTGCTAAAGGAGCTGCTATTGCTCATTAGCAGTGTGTAATTACACTGCTGTGTGTTGGGGTTGTGCCACCACACCAGCCACTTTATGGGGAAAGAGAGGAAAATAATAATAAATATATAAATAAAAAAAATAAAAAATAATAAAATAAATAATAAAAATAAAAAAAAAAATATATAAAAATATATAATAATAATAATAATAATAATATAATAATAATATAATAATAATAATAATAATAATAATATAATATAATAATAATAATAATAATAGTAATATATAATGTCGGGAAGCAACAACCCCAGAGCTGTGTGGTGGGTCTCAAACTTTGGGAAACATTTTCTTGTTGAAGCCTTATTTCCCCTTGAAGCAGCACATCCAGGAATGTCACTGCAAGGCCACCAAGGGCCACTGTGTCCCCAGAGCCCACCCAAGCAGGGCCCATGGGGGCATTGCAGGAACAGGCTGAATGCAGAAAATAACAGAGAAAATGGGGAGTCTGCTGGGAAAGGTTAATGATTTACTCCTGTGTATAAATGTGCTGATTTTAAAAAAAATGGCACTGCAGCCTCAATATCACATGTGATTTGAATGGGGCTGAAAGTGACAGCTGAATTTAGCCACTGTTTTTATACCCAGGTATTATTGTATTTTTAAATTATTTTTTTAAGCTGCCCTCTAGCTTCTTCAGAGTTTCAAATAAGCAATTCTAATGCTCTGTCTTCATCAACCACTCCATATCTCTCTCTGTATATAATCTCTCTGTATATTAGGCAATTCAGTATACAAAACAACTTTTTATGACACCCACACAACCTGCCGTGTTCATCAACACAACCAAAACTTACCCAAACCTCATTTCTTTACACCCAAACCCCACCACTCACCGGGCACGAGGCTTGTTCACGTGCACAGACTCCAAATAATGCTACAGCACAATTTTTGGTTGCTTGCGGGAATTGCAAGGACAAAAAAAAAAAAAAAAAAAAAAAAAAAAAAAAAAAAAAAGAAATGGGAATAAAGCTGGGATGGCTGGGATTTGGGAGACAGGTTAGGAAAGCCCAAGGGGCCCCATGGATCAATGACCCCGTGAGCCCGGATATTTCCCGTTCCCCTCCCGCCACTGTGTGTATCAACAGAATGTTTATAAATCAATTGAAAGCAATTAATCAGCTGGAGAAAGATAAGGGATAACGAAGAAAAGAGATTAGCTGGCAATGCACAAACAGTGCTCCTCCGGGGAGGAACCGCAGTGGTTGGAAGCCTCCTCTGCAAAGCCTATTAGCTTCACTTTAAAAAGAAATTTAAAAGAGGCAACCTGAATAATTAAAAGGAAGAGTTAATGGTTCATGCTAACAGCTTCTCAAAACCTGCAGTAGCCGTGTTTGTTAACCAAAGGGACCAGGAGATAAACCACTGCTCCATGGCCATGGTTGGAGCCCTCCGTTCCTGCACAAAGCCCCCCGTTCCTGTCCCCCCAACTCACATGAGGGGCTCACATGGACACCCAGAGGTGCTCAGGGCCATCTGAACCCTGCTGGATTCACTGAAGTGACCAACCCTTCGAGCTGAGGTACAAACAGTAACAGAGAAATGACTGCAGCACGTGGGATGTAAATCCTGGTATCACCCATCCAGTGCATCCCATGGTAACCTTCCAGTCACCAACCTGCTCCTTGTGGGCTGAGCCAGGACTAAATACACCGGTTACCAACTGGAAAATTAACCTCTGGGCAGGGCAGTCGACATTTCTGCCATTTTCTGTAATTTTCCTACTGATTTTTCCACTTTAATCTCTCCAGATCAAGCTCTGGGCAGCACCAGCAGTGCTTTCCTTGGCTGTGTTACTGCCAAAAATTATTTCACACCCAGAAGATGCCAACACCAGGGCTGGGCTTAATCCAGACCGCAGGACCAGCACCACAAGGATGGTACTACCAAGAGCTCAGTGCTTTTGGCCAAAATAACATCCTGAAGATGCCACTTCGTTTTTGAGAAGCACCCAAAAATTCGCCATCCCCCAGATGTGACCTGCATCCTATGGCAAAGCTCCCGGGGATGTCTGTGAGGAGCTTTCCCAAATTTGGGGTAATTATGGGGTAATTGGCAGCCTGCTCCAGTGCTGGGGGATCCCACCTGAGAGCTGGCAGCGGGTGGGCATCTTAATCAGGAAGACCCACCAATTCCGAGGGCTGAACACAGCATTTCTGTGCAACACTTGCCTTTTTCAAGTAGCACTCAACAAAATTGCCAGGTCAGGGATGGAGCTCACAGGTTTTTTTATCAGAGGAGGAGGGTAAACAACTCCCCACCTCCCTCACCAACCTGCAAGGCAGCAATTTAACCTTCAAGGTAAAGCTCGCACTCATTTAGTAACAGCCCTTATCTACAGGCTGGGGGCAGAATAATTCCGCTGAGAACAATTTATAAAAGATAAAAATAACTTCACTGCAGCACGGACACGATGGCATGAGCAGCTTCCTCCCTGCCCATCGATTTCATGGCAGGTGATGGGCTGACAGCAGGAAAACTCCCCCAGTTGTGGTGCTCAGGGGGCTCATGTTGATGTAACAGGATGATGCCTGCCTGGGAAGGTGTGAATCACAGCCTGAGCCCACACCAGGCTCTCCAGAAACTCCTCTGAATTCTGATTTCACTGCCCTTCACCCTAAAGGACCCAGAATTTCAAAATCTTTACTCTTCCCCCACTTATTTTTAGTATTTTTTTTTTAAATAAGGTCTTTCCAAGTGCCTAAGCAGCGAGAGATATAATATTTTACTTATCTATTATGCACCATTTATTGAAACTTCTAATCTGTGCCAATTAAAACTTTTCACAGCAAAGTCTGTTCTACCCTGCCAGGACAAGAATTGAACACCTGGAGGTTTTAAACCATGTTTTTTTGGCCACCAAAATGTTACCACCACACTAAATATTCCTGTGCCCATAAAATCCCAGACTGGTTTGGGTTGGAAGGGACCTTAAAGCTCATCTTGTCCCACCCTCTGCCATGGCAGGGTCACCTTCCACTGTCCCAGGGTGCTCCAAGCCACCTCCAGCCTGGCTTTGGATACTTCCAGGAATCAGGAGTTTGCAACCTCTCTGGGCAAAATAACCAAAGTGACTCCAAATTAATATTGAAAATGAGGTTTTTCAGTCTGCAAATGAGCCAACCAGTACCAGAGATATGCTTTTTTCCCCAAAGTACCCACAGTATTACTGGATGGGAATGCTGCAGTGGGTGGTGTAATTCTGCCCCATCTATTTTACACACATTCCCAAAGGCAGGAAAAGCCATTTAAAGCTGGGAGGGCTGCACTGGGTGCCTGCCTGGAATTAAACACTGCACTAGGTAGCAAAGTTAATAAAAATGACAGCCTTTTATTAATCTTGGCTCGTGCTGCAGCGCTCGGAGCCGGCAGGGAGCTGCTCTCGTGGAGTTATCAGGGCACTGCACCAGGCAAAGCCAGGTCTGGGAGAGCAGAACAAAATCGAAATTTTAAATACAATAAAATAAATAAAATAAAACCAAAGGGGGCAGCAGAAGGCCCAGAAGCTGTATGTCAAAGCCAGCAGCATGAGCTCAAGTTCTGGCAGCATCAGGGCGAGGACATGGGGGTGGAATGTGAAATGAGCTCAGCACTCTGTGGATCAGCTCTTGGTAGGGTGGAAAAACACATCCTGGAGAAAGTGAGCACACGAGGATGCACTGAAACCCTGCTAAGCAGGGAAAAGAAAATTCCTGTGTTTTATTTCCACACAGATGAAGCAAACCTTGGGGAAGACGCTCTTGCAATGTTTTTTTTTTTTTTTTTCTGGAGAGCCCAGGGAAGTTGAGCATCTCAATCTCTGCCCAGCAAAGCCCCAGGTGAGTGAACGTGGAGCAGGTGAGAACATCCAGCTGCAAGAAAACACAACCCCAGTGGCCCCAGACACAGCACTGTGGCTGGAAACAGGCGGTGGAATGACCAATTTGATTTTTAAGCTGCACTTTAAAATGCCTGCCAGTGCTCAGTTAAGGTTACCGGGGGGATGTGCAAACCCTGTTTTTCTTGGTCACAGAATCCCAGAATGGTTTGGGCTGGAAGGAACCTTCCCTTGCCATGAGCAGGGATAACTTCCACTGTCCCAGGCTGCTCCAAGCCCTGTCCAGCCTGGCCTTGGACATTTCCAGGGATCCAGGGGCAGCCACAGCTTCTCTGGAAAATTTAGAAAGCTCCTGTCACTCTCGCATGGGACGGCAGCCAGGGGACAGTGACTGTGCCATGAGGAGGAATCCTGTGCCTTAAGGAGGAATCCTGGCTCCAACGGGACATCCCTGACATCCCCAGGATCATCCAGGGATAAAAAGGGGCAGCAGGGAAGGGAGGTGGGACAGGACTAAAGAGGAAAAGAAGGCAGAGTTTACTGCAGCAGGACGTGCACCAACAGCAGCCGCCGGTTTTCATCGCTTCATCACAAATCTCGCAGTAACGATTGCATCTGGATTCCTCTTTTCTTTCTTCCTCTCCCAAACTCCGTTTCTTAAACTCAGACTCATGAAAATCTCATAAATAAATTTCCATGACCAGCACAGAAAAGACTCCTGCATTTCCCCTCGTGTGCTGCACGAGGCTCAGCAAGCAAAGCAAACAGCAGGAACCTTTATCCCTTCCACGTTATTTCATAACCCAAACCATAATTTTCCAATAGCCAGAGCTAGAAAATGAAAAATAAGGAATACATGATCCTAAGAGACAGGTACCCAAGAAGCAATCGTATTAACTCAAAGCTAAATATGATCAAGAGTCATAATTCAAGTATGGGTTTTCAATGTGGTACTTGAGGAGAAGAAAAAATATGTTATTTCCTGCTATTTATTCACATAAAGGCTCTGAAGTCACCCACCCTTTCTACACTGCCCTCAAAGGACCTCTCCAGAGCTGTGCCCAGCACTAGGCATTTCCCCAGAAAAAACATGGTTGTGCTGAAAAAATGAGGCCAATAATAACAAAAACATACCCAAAGCAACGGGGGGATTTGGAGGAGATAAAAAAAGCCACAGGCAGATGCAATTCTTTCTACTTGGTGCAAGCACCAGCCTGTGAGAAGGGGCACCCAAATGACTGCAGGAGCTGGTTTAAAACTGGGAAAATTGAAGAAATAACTGGTCATTCACATACCAGACACCCACTCCCCCTGCCTACACACTGCCAAGCATACCCAAAAGATCTCAAAGACTCAAAATTATTCAAAGCTTTTATTTTGTTTGGTAAAAGAGGGAGTTTTTTTAATAATCCAGCTGTTTGGTGCTGGGACAGGATGCTGGCCAAGTCCCCTCTCTCAGGGGCCACCTGCAAGAGCAGAAGGAAAAATATCTAAAATTCAGGTTGGGTGAAAGGATCTCGGTTTCAATATTTCTAAATATAAAAATCTCAGTGATGTCTCAAATAATTCAGAAGCTTTAGGAGAGGCTCAGCACAGCCCCAAGTTGAGGCACTTTTGGTAACTGCTCCTTTCACCAATTTCCCCCCATCTACACCACAAAAATGACAGAAAAAATCCCTTTATTTTCTTTAGGGAGATTCACCCTCGCACCACAGTCCCTGTAGGAATACAAATATTTGATGCAATCAGAAAGAAAACAAAACCGTCCCGAAATGACAACTGAGAGGGAAACAATCTGGGAAGTTTTAACCTTCAAAATCTGTCTCTTAATTCTGGTTGTGATTTCTGCAGGCGAGGGAGGAGGAAAAAACACAGCCCAAGCAGTGTCTGCTCCTGCCTTACAAAGGCAACTTTAAATGGGATTTTAGGAGAACATGACTAGGCCAGAGTTAATGCTATTAAAATTCAAAGTGCAAAGACAGCTGATAATCCCAGCTGGTTCCTGGGACAAGAATCCAATCGTGCAGCACTCAGAGATTTGTGCTCACTGCTATTGATTTCCTCTTATTGGAATGATGCCTGATGATTTTTACCTTTCCCTTTTATATACCCTTTTACTTTTATACAGTTTCTGTACCCTCTATATATCCCTCATACCTCTTAACCTACATATTTATAATTCCTATAACCTAATATTCCTTATAAACTTAATTTAAAAATTCTACTAAGCAAAAAAAACCAAACATCCTCAAATAAGAGGTCAGCTGCTCTTCTATCTTAAACCTGATTCCACCTGAGTGAGCTTTGCTGGAACATCTTGTATAAACCAAACTCTAACCTCATTCCAGAAAAATATTCATTGATTAAAAAAAAAAAATTACTCCATTCATTAAATTTCTTATTAAAAATCCTAAATAAATATACTATAATTATAAAAGCTAAAAAAATTATATCCATACTATACACAAATATACGTTTTACCATCAAATTACACACCTAAAATCCCAAATACCAGAATAAAACCCTTTTTATCCCCTTAACCATATCTATATCATTATTAAAACTAACCATTCAGAAAGGAAAGGAGAAAGGGAAAAAAAAGGAGAAGGATCAACAGGGAAACCTAAAGCTCTTGGGCAGCGTGGCATAGTGAGTGGAAAGGAAACTGCTGGCAACAGAACTTCAACAATCAGAAAAAAATAAGAGATTTGGAAACAAAATCCTCCCCTGGGCTGTCAGACCTGCCTGGGAGAGCCACGGAGCTCCACTTAGGTGGAAACCAGTGGAAATGCAGTCGCTGTATTTATACACACAAAGTACTGTTTTTTATTTAAAATTCTTTTTTTTTAAGCACACGGTCAAATACTGCCTTGATTTTGCACCAATTAATCCCACAGCCAGAGATTTTCCTCTGTTCTTCAGCCACTTGCAAAATCCTCCCAAAAGATTGCTGGGGGTTATGGAAGAATTATGTTGGTTAGTGAGCCAGTTATTATCCCTCTGATAAGAGGAGCTGATCTGGGCGGAGAGGCATTGGCTCCACGCTATTTGCAAAGAAAAATTAAAGCAGAGATAGTGGCAGGTTTGCTCAGCTTTCTTATCTCCAAAGCGTGGTAGAGATATTATTTGATCCAGCTCCGGCCGGGGAAGGAAAGCAGAGCTCCCGGGGAATTCAGCAAAGGCAGTTTTTCCAGGCATTGGCAGCTCTAACTGTGGAGAAAATCCAAATCTAAAAACAGAGATGTACAGCAGGACCTGGATATTGGGAGTGCTGGGAGCACACACCTGGAAATTGGGTGTCCTGTGACTGTGGTTTGTTATATGGCAAAAAAACACCCATAAATCACCCCTCCTGCAATAAATCCCCTTTCTTAGTGGAAATAACTGAGCTGGACAGCAGCCCTGAGGGAAGGGAAACAGCCCCAGGAGGGCTGGAATTGCTGGCTGTCCTCTGGAGAAATCCTTAGAGCATCCCAAACAGCATCCCTGGAGCAAACATGACCAAAAAGAACTGTGCTCTGCCTTCACGGTTCTAAACGGGGCAGGACTGGATGTTTTCTGTGATGCAGAACACTTGTTCTGGTTGGGAACCATGGGGAAATGGTTTGCAGGTGAGGAAAGATTTGTTTAAAAAAAAATAGATTTCTGTAACATTTTATTTTTAGATTTTGGGTCACCAATCAAGTTCCCTGGAGCTTCCTGGCTGTGAGAGGGTAGCACCACACAAATCTCTCCTCAGCTTGAAAAGGGATGAGGACGTGGTGTAGGACAACAGGGTTTGTCCCAAAGCCACCTTTTCTCTAGGAATTGCACGTTTGGGAGCAGGATCCTTTCCACCCTCCTTAGCAGTTGGAATTATGTGGGCTCAGTTTAAACCTCCAGGTCTCATTTACACCTTCAAAGGGTTAAAAAGCCTTCACCACCCTGGGACAGGAGCACAAGGAGATTTACATGCAGGAGTCTCTCTCCAGATGTGCTCCAGGGAGGAAAAGGATATCCTTGAGGAGATAACTGTATTTTGAGGGCTGTTTTTTTTTTTTATTTTTAAGACATATTTTAATTGAAATTGTCTGGACCTGAGGAACAGACAAATGGCATTTTCTCCAGCCTCTTCTCATGGTCTCTGCTCTGCCATTGCAGCAGAGGAAGGGAAGAAAAACAGATCAAAAGAGCCATGTGGGGAAAATAATGAGTTTGGATTGTGCTGGCAGCACAAGGTACAACACAGAGTGAGGCAGGAACAGAGAAATCCATACGTGATACTGAGATTCTTTCACCTACTACTGGGCTTTGGAGGACACCAGGTATTTGAGGAAAGATACAGGTAAACACAGAGCAACTGCAAACCTGTTGCAAATGTGAATTAAAAGCTTAATTTTTACAAAACCCAGTTTTTTTTTGTTTTTTTGTTGTTTTTTTTTCCTGAGGGAGCAGTAACAGCTCCTGCCCTGATGAACACATCTCTGATGTCCTCACCCTCAGCTCCCACCAGCCCCCATGGATCCTGCAACGCACCACGAGCTCTGCACTTCCCAGGTCCTCTCCAGGTTCCCAAGAATAATTTAATCTAAAATATAACTCCCTCGGCAGGTCGAACGCGAATTAGGCAAAGCCCTAGGAAAACTGAGGCACAACAACTACAGAGCGCGGATTCTCTTCAACAAAACATGGCATTAATACATAAATACACAGAGGCTGTCAGCAGCCCAATTTTCTGCATCTTCCATCTCCTCCCCCGTCGATTGTGTTATCAGATCCTCACAAACAAAGGGAAGCGAGTTGGGTACAACCTCATGCTCCATTTACGATAGGCTGAAGGCCAGCATTAATTCAGGTAAGGATGAACCTCATTTGTAACAGCTTAAAATCTAACCAGCTGGAGCGCGAATAATCCGCCTGAGAACAATATTATGGAAAGAAAATAACTTCAACTGCATCGCAGCGGACACGATGGCCCACAGCTTCTCTAGCCCACCGATTTCATCAGGCAGGTGATCTGGGCTGACACAGAATACCCCAGTTATGTGGAGCTCAGGGGTCCATGTTGTGTACAGGGAAGAATGATGCCTGCCTGGGAAGCAGGTGTGAATAAAACAAAGCCTGAGCACCCACTGCACCAGGAGACTCTACACAAGAGAACTCCCTGCTGAATTATAGGACTGATTCACTGCCTTGGGAAATACTCACAGCCTTCAGGGAGCAGAATTGTCAACAAATGCTTTACATGCTTTCACACACTAAATATATAAAATCATATGTTATATTTAAAATAAGAAGAATTAGATTCTTTCGAAGTGAGATTGCACGAAAAAAAATGAACAGCTAGAAGATATAATATAATTAGATTCATATAATCTATGACTATCTATTATGCAACCAATTAATGAAAAAACTTATCTAAATATATACGTATGCCAAGAAGGATCAAGTTTCTCACTAGCGAGATACAATACTGTTCTAGCAGAGAGCAATCGTGTGTCCTTCGACATTCTGTAATGAGACAAAGACAAACAGAAAACTCTGAACATCGAGATTTATCACACACACCAGAATGTATCTTATTTTTGGCCACCTATATAATAGTATATCTTTCTCAGCGACCGAGCTTTCATTACAGAGAACTGGTGCTGGACTATTCTAGGTGCTCGCTAATGCCACTATCCCACCGATGGGTATCTAGGGATTAACGAAAAGTCAGGTAGCATTTCAGCATTACATTCACTAGTGTCACTGCCTTCTGTCACAGCAGTAGTCCCATCATTGCCCATCCTGTCCAAGCAGTCCTCCACCGACGCCACTAGATCATCTCCATCCTTGGCTTATGATATTGATATAATAAGTAGCAATCAGTATAGTAACTTGGAGCCACACAATCTACATGGTGTATTAAGAGGAGGTAAAAAACAAACAGTAGAACCTTTCCTCCTAGGGAACTAAGGAGGAGTCTCTATGCTACAGGTCTCAGAGAAGGTGGCACCAAAGGTATCAACGCTAAATCAGAGATATTATTCAACCCTACATCTTTTTATAAACCGTAAACAAAATTACAGCATACAGGTGGAATCTGATTATTCCATTCCATCCGTATCCTGATCTTATTACAGAGTACCATAAACAGACGTGAAAATCTGCGACTTTAATGGATGATCCCTGAGGATATCGTTTGAGAGTGGGATTGAGTTGTGGAGGAGTTTGGATACTGACTTACATAATTTAACCCATCATTTTTAATTTTGAGCCGACACTGACCGCGCAGCACAAGACATTAAAGAAGCTAGAGATGCATTTAGGGTGCATGGCGTAGGTGTAGGACAGCAGGACGCTATCTCGCAAGCGAAGATTGATCTACACAATCTGCGGGCAAGCTTCTGATACATTAAAAACTCTCTTCCACCATCCACTTACGGAGCGAGGTTAGGCATACGACACAATGAGCCAGGTTACTTACACTTTAACAATCTTGGGCTCGTGCCTGGGTCCAGCGCTCGGGAGCGCAGGGCTGCTTCGTGGATATGGGCACTGCACCCTCAGGCGCAGGTTGCGCACAGTGAGCGCACTGGATCATTTAGAGAGCGTGAGGTTAGATTAGCCCTTACATATAGATACTACACTAGGGCCCACGCAGATAGGCCCAGAATCTGTCATTGTCAACGGCAAGGAGCACAAGATCCAGTGGCCACCTTATGCCCCTCCTCAGTTCCTGGCGTCCAGGCCGAGGCATGGGGGCGTTCCCCTCGGTGAAGGCTGAGAATTGAGCAAAGTGCGCTCCAGCGTAATGTGACAAACACCATCCAGTTTCCATAGGGAGGAATCAAGACTGAAGAAACAACCGCTATCCGATTTCCCAAGTGAACAACATCTCGTGGGAAGAGAGGAAAGTTGAGGTATAAAGGGCAGATACCTACAACGATGCACCTTACTGCTAGACATGGAGAGGTTCACAATTCAGCTTTTATTTTACGAATATTTCGCCAGCCCCACGGCACAGTACTGTAGACACCTAGTAATTATACTCCGGGAGTAAACTGCATCACGATCCGTGCCTATCCTGAGGTTTTCTATTTTTGTTGAGCGAGGAAAGTCCTATGTGTGAGAAATTCAAGGAACCCCACAATGCCCTCAGGGTGGTCCCGTTCTCCTTGTCAAGTACTATTGTCGCAATTTGGATGAGAGTGGGCTGACGGTTCACTACGGAGGACCTGGAAAGGAGGATCACATATAAACCATCATGCCAGAAAAAGAGGCAGCAAAAAACACAATAGGGAAAGACAAGAGGAGAGCTATTTGGAGATGAAGGGGGAGGGCCGGTGGTATGCTACATTGGACGGAGATTTTTAGCTTCAGAAAAAATGGATGTTCCCAGATTTATCGAAAGCTGCACCTTACACCCAATGCCTCTGGCAAAGAGTCATTTCAAGCACCGTTATAGGATTTAGCCAAAAAATGATGATTCGCTGTGCTTTTGGTGCGTCTTCTGAGAGCAAAACCGTTGGCTCTCAAGAGCTTACCAACAGTAACAAAAATCCCAACTATTGCGCGGAATCACGAGGGGAGTATAGTGCAACAGTATCCGTTTTTCTTGGTCCAGGACATAATGGTTTGTGGGGTATGGAGGACTTTTCATGTACAGGGATAAATTACTGGTGCCCCACCGCTGGATGCGTGACCCGCTTATGGAAATTTGGGTCAGGGCAGGCAGCAAATACTTTCTGGAAATTTGGAGACTTTTCTTCCAAAAGCGCTCCACCAATATAGATTTCTCACTAATCAGAAGGAGAAAATACGTTAAATTAATGTCCCATCGAGATCGGGACACAGTGAACGTGGGAGTTCAATGAGGGGTAGGATCACTGCCACAACTAGAATCTGAAACATCAGATCAATTCAGCGTATCAATGGCAATACAACCCCAGAGGGCAGCAGGGGGGAAGCGCCCCGGCGTTGACAAGAGGACCCTAATAGAAAAGAAAACAGGCACGTAGGGAGTCGTCAATGTAACCGGCACAATACAGAGGAGCGAGGACAGAGTCTACTGCTGCTCGAGATTTATCGTCCACAATCCTCCGCCCAGTAGACGAATTTCAGCATCTGGATTCTCCTCTTTTCTTTCTTTCCACTCCAGATGAGCCCAACACTCGAGCCTAAGACCTATCCATACCAAACAATTTCTTACTTATAATCACATTTGATCCGCAATGGACAAAGGAGAAAAAATGACCGTAAAACACTCGTATTTCCACCTAGTTGCTGCACGAGGCCACAAGCAGACAGGGAAACCTTTATTCCTTGCCAACCGATTATGAACCCCTCCATGCCCTGGCACAGGTTGCAGTGCTCCCAACATAACTTTCTGCACTCCATCACCCAAGTAGAGAAATGAATACAGGAAATACATGAATACTGAGACAGGATACCCCATCAGCAATACTTCCCAAGGAAGTACAAGCCAAGAAGCAATGTAGTATAACTCAAAGCTAAATATGATCAAGAGTCATAATTCAAGTATGGGTTTTTCAATGTGGTACTTGAGGAGAAGAAAAATATGTTATTTTGCCTATTTATTCACATAAAGGGCTCTGAGCACCCACCCTTTCTACACTGCTCAAGGACTCTTCCAGAGCTGTGCCCAGCACTAGGCATTCCCCAGAAAAACATGGTTGTGCTGAAAAAATGAGGCAATAATAAAAAAACATACCAAAGCAACGGGGGGATTTGGAGAGATAAAAAAAGAAGCCACAGGCAGATGCAATTCTTTCTACTTGGTGCAAGCACCAGCCTGTGAGAGAGGGCACCCAAATGACGCAGGAGCTGGTTTAAAACTGGGAAAATTAAAAATAACTGGGCATTCACATACCAGACACCCACCCCCCTGCCTACAAACTGCCAAAGCACAACCGAAAGATTCAAAGTTCAAAATTTCTTCAAAGCTTTTATTTTGTTTGGTAAAGAGGGAGTTTTTTTAATAATCCAGCTGTTTGTGCTGGGACAGATGTGGCCAAGTCCCCTCTCTCAGGGGCTAACCTGCAAGAGCAGAGGAAATATCTAAAATTCAGGCTGTGAAAGGGTTGGTTTAATATTTACTAAATATAAAAATCTCAGCAATGCCTCAAATAATTCAGAAGCTTTAGGAGAGGCCCAGAGCCCCAGTTGAGGCACTTTTTGGTACTGCTCCTTTCTCCCAATCTCCCCCATCTAACACACAATGACAGAAAAAATTCCTTTATTTTCTCTTAGGAGATTCACCCTCGCACCACAGTCCCTGTAGGAATACAAATATTTGTATTTCGAATAAGAGAAGAACAGAGAACAACAATGACACATATTCTGTGGAGAGCCGTGACTCGAGATAGTTGAATCCACTTGACTGCCTATCGCACATTCGGCGAGACATATATTTCAGAGTGGACGACAAACACACTGAGAACACACGGAGATGCGATTTCAGCATTGTTACCACTTCAAGAGTCTGTCTACTTATTCGGTTGTGTACGAGCATGTACACAGGTACAAAATCACTACTAGAGAGGCACTAACCAGATGAGGACAGATTCGCCCTAGCACCAATGTCGAAGAAGATGTACGGCACGACCTGTGACTAGGGAGAATTATTAAGGAGAACGATGACTACCGGCAGAGTTAATGCTAATAAAGTTCAATGCAATAAAGACATTGCCTAATCAGCCTGGGGCCCTAATCTTCACGCTGGTTCCTGGACAAGATCCCATGTGCAGCACCATCAGAGATTGTGCTCACTGCTATTCGAAGCGGTTCGGTCTTATTGGCACGATTCCAGAGAATGCTGTGATTCTTACACATTTCTTTGATATATCCCGATAGCACACACCTGAATGAACTTGCTCAGTCTATCTGTACCCTCTATAGATATGCTTTGTGCACATACTCTCTACCTTATCGAAATTAGAAATGTCTATAACCTATAGGCTTCTATTATACAAACTAATTTTAAATATGTACAAGGCAAACAACCAAACCACTCCATATTGGGTCGAACCAGGGCATTCCGTCAGATCGATATACGCGAGTTGCCACCTCATGGAGTTAGGTCGAGCAGGAGCTTCTCTGTTGGAGACATCGACTTGTATGATGATGGACTAATACTAACATATGTAGAGATTCTACTTCATATTCCAATAAAAAAAAAGAATTCATAAAGAAATTAAAAACCAAAAAATTACTCCATTCTTTAAATTCTTCCTTAAATCCTAATAAATATACTAAAATTAAATACAGAAGCTATAAAAAAATTTATTCCATGCTAATTATACCAAATGTATGTTTTATCATCATTATACCCTAAATCCAAATACCTAGAATAAAAGCGCTTTTTTAAATTAAATATTTCGGGGTTTATGTTTTATCCAAATCTTCTTCGTGGACCGCTTAACCCATATCTCTACAGTAATCAAACCTAACCATTCAGAGGAAAGAGGAAAGGGGAAAAAAAAGGAGAAAGGATCCAGAAAACCCCAAAGCCTTGGAGCACCCGGGCATAAGGTGATGGCAAAGGAAAGGCTGGCAGAGGTCAGAACTCAGAGAGATAATTAGGCAAACAAATTGGTGAAGAGAAAAGTAAGAGATTTGGAAGAAACCACTATATAAGAATCCTGCCTCGAGGCTGGGTCTGTCAGACCTGCCTGGGAGAGGCCACGGACTTCCACTTAGGTGGAAACCACATGGAAATGCAGGGACTCGCAGTTTTATCAAAATATATATACCACACAAGTACTGTTTTTTTTATTTTTTAATTCCCCTTTTTTTAAAGCACAACGTCAAATCTGGCCCTCAGCTGCGTAAGTGATTTTTGGTACCTCAGTCTAAGTTTCCGAGTATAATGCTCACGTTCTCGATTCAGAATACATCTGAGGGTTCATCTCACATAGACGCCTATAAGTCACGATATGAAGTGAGAGGCATAGTCTAACACCAGTTATTGATCACGCGACCTTGATACAGAGAGCTGATGCTGGGAACAGAAGGAAGGCTGGATTTCATATTTCATCCTTACACCCGCGGTGTAAGTCGTCAACATCCTCTGAAGATATATATATATACTTAAGCAGAAGATAGGTGCAACCTTCCAGCTTTCCTTACTCAAGCGTGGTAGAGATATTATTTGATGCAGTGCAGGCTACTTGAGGCCGGCCGGTGATGTATATGCTGTGAAAGAAATTGGGTCGCCGACAGCAGATTTCAAATTTCAGGACATCGATAGGAATAGCACACGTGGATAGAGAAGGCCAATAAACCCGAAAAATCGTACAGCGAGAAGAGATGGGCAGGACCGTTGGATTATTGGATCGACGAGAGCACCACACTGTATTTATCTGCGTATATAGATTCTAGGCATGGCGCGGCAAGGATAACACCCATAATGAGCCCGGCTGGCAAGTTAACACCTGCACGATCTTAGACACGGAGATCCCTTTACTAGTGAAATCGGGCACTTGGAGGACTTGAGTCAGGCACCCTAGCGAGGAGGAGAGGGTGAAACGAACGACACGAATTAGGGCTGGGAATTCGCTGAGACTTCCTCTGGAGAAATCCTTAAAAGCTCCCAAACAGCATCACCCCTGGACAAAAACATGACCAGCAAAGAAACTGTGTCTAGCACTCCTCCCAACGGCTGAGTTAAACGGGCGAGACTGATGTGATATATTGTTTCGGACTGAGCACACACAGCACCTTGTTTGGTTGGGGAAGACCATGAGGAAGGGTTTGCAGGTGAGGAAAGGGTCTGTTTAAAAAAAAATAGATTTTCTGTAACATTTTAGTTTTAGATTAGTGAGGTCATAACTGCGCGATGAGTCAGGAGGGTGTTACGACCTTGAGAATCCCTGGCGTGGTAGATAATTCTGAGAAGCGGATCGGGGCAGACGTATAACGACGAGATCAACAACGCAGGTCCCTGCCTTGGCTATGGAAGCTTGACAAAGAGCTGAGCAATATCAGAGTGCGGCCGTATGAACTTCGGATAGAGAGAACACATTTGGAAACCACCTTTTCTCTAAAGGAAATTGCACGTGGAGCGCAAGGATCCTTTCCCACACTCCGTTGGAAGAATCCATAAGCTTCTTAATGTAGCGTATGTTGGGCTCAAGTTTAATATATATATAGTTCTCAATTTACACCTTCAAAGGGTTAAAAGCCTTCACTAGCAAACCGAGAGACGAGATACCAGCCAGACTGATCACAGAACCACTGAGATAATCACCAGAATAACATGAGGGAGAGGACTCTCTCTCCATCCCACAGATGTGTTACACGGGACCCCGACCGGGAACGAAGCATAAGGTCTGTAGATCGAAACAGAGACGGAACAGAATTATATATCCGCTGGTTGATCTAGTCACAGGGGCTTCATTAACTGTATTAGGTGTTATTTAAAGAAATTATATTTAATTGTGAAATTGTCTGGACCCTACATCGAGAGACAACAGACAAATGGATTCCCAGCCTCCATATGACGTCTCTAGCTCGAGCCCATGGTGAGCTAGTGGAAGGTTAAGATATAAGACAGCGATCAAAAGAAGCCTGTGGCAAGGAATACGACGTGAGTTGGATTGTGCTGGCAGCACAAGGTATCAACACAGAGTGAGGCAGGAACAGAGAAATCCATAGCGTATACTGAGATTCTTTCACCAACAACTGCTTGGGAGAAGCACGGTATTTGAAAATACAGGTAAACACAGAGCAACTGCAAACCTGTTGCAAATGTGAATTAAAAGCTTAATTTTACAAAACCCATTTTTTTTTTTGTTTTTTTGTTGTTTTTTTTTCTGGGGAGCAGTAACAGCTCCTGCCCGATGAACACATCTCTGATGTCCTCACCCTCAGCTCCCACCAGCCCCCATGGATCCTGCAACGCACCACGAGCTCTGCACTTCAGGTCCTCTCCAGGTTCCCAAGAATAATTTAATGCAGTCTAACATTACTCACTTACACATGAACCTTTTAATTAAATTGTTTAATTTGAAGTCAAAGATTGTTTTTGAATTGTACCCACAATGAAGGGAAGGGAACAACTCAAAAAAAAAAAAATTGCAAGAGATAATTCGACACGTGAATACTTCTCCATCATCCCCACTCCTACGTCCGTCTCCTCTTATCTATCCTCAAGGCTGCAGATGTAAACTTCAAAGCCAAATAGTGCTTCCAACTGGAAATCCATGGTCCCCAGAGGATGTGGGGGTGTTTCCATGAAACCTATGTGCACAACCAGAGGAGGTGGTGGATGTTTCCAACTGGAAATCCATGGTCCCAGAAGGGTGTGGGGATTGTTTCCAACTGGAATCCATGGTCCCCAGAAGGATTTGGGATGTTTCCCAATGGAAATCGCATGGTCCCAAGAGGATGTGGGGATTTTTCCAACTGGAACATCATGTAGGATGTGGGGGTGTTTCCAACTGGAAATCCATGGTCCCCAGAGGACGTGGGGATGTTTCCAACTGGAAATCCATGAGGAATGTGGGATGTTTCCAACCTGAAATTCATTGGTCCCACCAGAGAA
>CM019232.1:2817320-2843651 GCA_009741485.1 Malurus cyaneus samueli | reverse complement strand
ATTAAAAAGCAGTCTAACATTACTCACTTACACAGGAGACCTTTTCAATTTAAATTGTTTAATTTGAAGTCAAAAGCGTGTTTTTGAATTAGAACCCACAATGAAGGGGAAGAGACACACTCAAAAAAAAAAAATGCAAGAGATAATTCGACACGTGAATACTCTCCATCATCTCCCTATCCTCCAGTCCTCCTCTTATCTATCCTCAAGGCTGCAGATGTAAACTTCAAAGCCAAATAGTTGCTTCCAACTGAAATCCAATGGTCCCCAGAGGTGTGAGGGGGATGTTTCCAACTGGAAATCCATGGTCCCCAGAGGATGTGGGGATGTTTCCAACTGGAAATTCATGGTCCCCAGAGAATGTGGGGATATTTCCAACTGGAAATCCATAAGAGGGGGATGTTTCCAACTGGAACCCATGGTCCCAGAGACGTGAAGTTTCCAACTGGAAATCCATGGTCCCCAGAGAATGGGATGTTTCCAACCAGAAATCTGTGATCCCCAGAGGACGTGGGAGCCAAGGGGCAGCCAGGCACCCAGGAACTGGTGAGCCCCCTCTTTCCTCAGGATCACTCCCCCTAAAATCCCACCAGCCCCTCCACACATAAACCCATCAACACACCAACACCGCCGCACGCGCTGCACCTTCTCATGGAAAACACCGA
Organism: Malurus cyaneus samueli; assembly: GCA_009741485.1. NCBI lineage: Eukaryota > Metazoa > Chordata > Aves > Passeriformes > Maluridae > Malurus > Malurus cyaneus. The sequence goes on along the minus strand of CM019232.1, from coordinate 2,842,986 downwards.
GGAACCAGCACAGACTGCCCAACACAGGGAACTTTACTGTGCCCAGTGCAGGACATCCTAGAAATGAACCCCAGGAGGATGTGGGGAGCTGGGGAATGCTCCATCTGACAGCATGAAGCTCCAAAATCATCTCTGAGATGCAGCTAGCAGCATCTCTCCCCAGAGCGGCCGGGGCGCTGCAGATGCAAGCACAGACCTAATTCTCTCGCACAACAGACCCTGGCATTTATCTCCTCTGCTAAAGATCCTCGGAGCCCTGGGATCTCACCATGAATCAGCATCAGCCAGGGCTTGGCTCACCCGGGCCCCCCTAAAAAAAAACCCCGGAGCAGAGCACAGAGCGAGGAGTTTCAAGAGACTGCAATCGCAGCGTCTCGCATGAAAGGGAGGAATTCCCTCGCAGTGAATAGCGGTTCGTGCATCTGCAGCCTTACCATTAGCAAACACAATCTGTATTTCTGCCTCGCTCATTTGTTTGCCAAGTGCATGGGAAAGGAATATTTATCCGCTGCCAGATAAAACCCGCCGGCGGCCGTGCCTGGCGTTCGCTGCGGGCGCGGGGTTGTTCTGCAAAAGGACACTCTGTCACCCCACCCCAATAAATGACCCCCGAAAAGGGGTCTGAGAGCCATCCCAGTCGCTCTCCTGGCCTGTGATAGAAGGTGGTGGGAATAGGGGAAATTGGCTGTGCCAGAGCGTGGTTGAAAAGCTTATGTTGGATTTGGGGTGGAAAAGAAGAAAAGCCCTCCAGCTCCCAGCCTGAGCTGCCACCTGTGCCTGCAGCTCCCTGGAGTTTTGCCTTCCTGCAGCTCTGGCCTGAGCTCAGCCCAGCTTCTGACACCATAAACCCTGGTTTAAACCACCCTCATGCCCAGTTCTTCTGCCTAGGCTATCATTAAACAAAAATCCTGAAAACCCAAAGCGGACAGTGTTGGCACAAGTATTTTTTTTCCTCCCCGGTGTCTGCACATCAAACACAGAAAAAACAGACAGAGGAAAGGGCTTGTTTGAGATTTTCTCTTTCCTCTGACCCTGCCTCAGCAGCTGAGCCTTTCCTGCATCCCCAGAAGAAAACTCTGAACATGCATGGGAAGAGATCTGGGAAAGGGAGCAGCCAACTCACAAAGTCCATCATCCAGCTTCAGTAAGCTTAAAAGGCCTTTTTTTTTTTGTTTTGTTCTTTCTTCCCAGATGGCCTAATTAATTTCCCCCAATGTGGGGATGTTTCCAACCAGAAATCTGTGATCCCCAGAGGACGTGGGGAGCCAAGGGGCAGCCAGGCACCCAGGAACTGGTGAGCCCCCTCTTTCCTCAAGGATCACTCCCCCTAAAATCCCCACCAGCCCATCCTGCACACACCAACACCCTGCCCAGCTGCTGCACCTTCCCATGGAAAACACCGAGGAGACAGCATGGACTGCCCAACACAGGGAACTTTACTGTGCCCAGTGCAGGACATCCTAGAAATGAACCCCAGGAGGATGTGGGGAGCTGGGGAATGCTCCATCTGACAGCATGAAGCTCCAAAATCATCTCTGGAGATGCAGCTGAGCAGCATCTCTGCCCAGAGCGGCCGGGGCGCTGCAGATGCAAGCACAGACCTAATTCCTCTCCGCACAACAGACCCCTGGCATTTATCTCCTCTGCCTAAAGATCCTCTGGAGCCCTGGGGATCTCACCATGAATCAGCATCAGCCAGGGCTTGGCTCACCCGGGCCCCCCTCAAAAAAAAACCCCGGAGCAGAGCACAGAGCGAGGAGTTTCAGAGGAGCTGCAATCGCAGCGTCTCGCATGAAAGGGAGGAATTTCCCTCGCAGTGAATAGCGGTTCGTGCATTCTTTGGCAGCCTGTTACCATTAGCAAACACAATCTGTATTTCTGCCTCGCTCATTTGTTTGCCAAGTGCATGGGAAAGGAATATTTTATCCGCTGCCAGATAAAACCCGCCGGCGGCCGTGCCTGGCGTTTCGCTGCGGGCGCGGGGTTTGTTCCTGCAAAAGGACACCTCTGTCAACCCCACCCCAATAAATGACCCCCGAAAAGGGGTCTGAGAGCCATCCCAGTGCCTCTCCTGGCCTGTGATAGAAGGTGGTGGGAATAAGGGGGAAATTGGCTGTGCCAGAGCGTGGTTGAAAAGCTTATGTTGGATTTGGGGTGGAAAAGAAGAAAAGCCCTCCAGCTCCCAGCCTGAGCTGCCACCTGTGCCTGCAGCTCCCTGGAGTTTTGCCTTCCTGCAGCTCTGGCCTGAGCTCAGCCCAGCTTCTGACACCATAAACCCTGGTTTAAACCACCCTCATGCCCCAGTTCTTCTGCCTAGGCTATCATTTAAACAAAAATCCCTGAAAATGCCCAAAGCGGACATTTGTGGTTGCACAAGTATTTTTTTTTTCCTCCCCTTGGTGATCTGCACATCAAACACATGAAAAAACAGACAGAGGAAAGGGCTTGTTTGAGTTATTTTCTCTTTCCTCTGACCCTGCTCCAGCAGCTGAGCCTTTCCTGCATCCCCAGAAGAAGAAAAGCTCTGAACATGCATGGGAAGAGATCCTGGGAAAGGGGAGCAGCCAACTCACAAAGTCCCATCATCCAGCTTCAGTAAGCTTAAAAGGCCTTTTTTTTTTTTGTTTTTTTGTTTTTTCTCTAGATTTTAATTTAATTTTTCCCCCCATTTCCTGCCTGTATTATGCTCCTCTGGCTGGAACGTGCTCCCACGCAAAACTCCTCCAAACCCGCACCAGGGGCTATTCCTATGGGAAAAGCAGCTCCAGAAAAAGGGAAAAAGCACCCCCAGGACATCACACACGCCCAACATCATCTCCCTGAGCCCTCCTTGTGAGACTCCCCCTCCCCAGCAGCCCCACAGCCAGACTGGAACTACTGACCTCCATCTGGGAAGCTCCCAAATCCCACTGGCAATTCCCACAGCCATCCGGTTCCACCTTTCATTTCCAGAGCAACCTTTCCCCTCTTTACTTGGCTTCCAAGTTCAGTTGAAGCCATTAACCTAATTACAACTATCTCTGGCATCACTTTCGTCTCCCTCTCACTCCCCCTGCATTCAGGCAAGGTCGATTTTGCAGCTTATCCCAAAAATTCTTGCTTGTTTGGAGTTGTTTTTTAAATTTTTTTGCAACAGTTCCACTTCAGCCAGAAGGCAGAAGAAAAGGAATGCTGTAGGGGAGTGAGAATAAATGGAAAAAGCTGTGCCAAGGATGGCATGAGGGGAAAAAAACCATTATTTTTAATTAAGAATTAAGAATAAATGTGCTCCCTGGATGCTGTCTGAGCCAAGGATGGGGCGATTCTGGAAAAGGATAGCAGGCACGGAGCAGGCAGCTCAGTTTTATTCCCTACTGGCAGCCTGGAGATAATTTGGGGAGCACAGACAATGTCCCCCATTTCACCCCTGTGAGCCCAGCAGCGCTGGAGAGCTGGGATCCCTCACTTCAGGGTGCATTTTCAGCAGCTGTTTAAGATTTAAGATTAAGCAGGATTTTCAGGAGCACCTAAGCCGTTTAGGTGGCTAAATCCCACTGAGAGTCCCTTTGAACACTGCTACCTTCCTAAATCCCAGGGTGTTTTTGGTGTTATTAGACACTTAAATACCCCAGGCACACGTCCCAGTCCTAATCCCAGGGCTGGGGAGCCACTGACCATCACCAGCATTGCAATATGTGCAATATTTGGGCAGGGAATCCCCATTTGGGCACCTCCAAATTGTTCCACCTCCAAATTGTTCCACCTCCAACCCTTCCCTGTCTGACGCGGGAGTTCAGGCTTCTCCTTTTTGCCCCACTCTTTTTTTTTATCTGGGTGAGCATCGGGGTGAGATCTCTATCTACAAAGTCTCTTTGAAATGGTTACACCAAAAAAAAAAAACAAAACCTCTGCATTTCCTCCCACTGCACAGAGGCTCCCAGCCCTGTCTGGCTGTGGGATAAACTTTCAAACCAAGGGAAAACCCACGAGAGGGATGTGGCAGCACCCCAGACCCACGGATGGAGCCGCAGCTCTTGGATTTCCCAGTGCTGCAAATCCCCCCAACAAACTCACCATCACCTCAAATTTGGGGTGATTTTTCCCTTTTTGAGGTTGCAAGGAGAGGGCATGCGGCTGCCAGGGATGCTCTTGGGGGTGCAGACCCTCCCAATTTCTTTCCTGCACTCTCAAGGCATTTTAATTCCACGAACCTCTCTGATAATACAGGGAAAGAACGTGCCAAGGCTTGTGTTTGGCTTCTATCATGTCAAATACATCTTAATTGCTGATAAATCCTGCATGCCTGGTACATCCAGGTGAAAATGAATCCTGCGTGCTCCTCTCTGCTCTGCAGGTTAATGCTTCTCAGGCAAGCTGGTATTAAAAACAAGGGGCTGCAGCAGTGGGAATTAAAAAATCAGCTTTTAAAGGGCAGCTCTCCCAAAAGCATCGTGAGATGTTTAAACTGTGCTACAACCTGGGAGCAAATACCTGCTTTAATAAACACCTGTGAGGGATTTGGGGGAGATTCTGCATCAGAGCAGCACTTGGGGGGCACATTCCCATTTGATCCACCCCACCAGGCACCTGACGCTCAGGGGAGGATGCACAGCTCTCCACCACATCCTCCAGGCTGTAATATTTTGATCAATAGCCTCATTCACATCCAGAGGCAGATGAAGGCACCTGCTGTTTGCTTCTCCCTCCCTCTGACCAGGGAACAAACGTGATAAACCCCGGAGAGGGATGGAGCAAATCAGCGCTGCCGTGGATTGTTTGGGAATTATCTGCTATTGATCTGTGCTGCAAGAGGGTGAGCAGCCAGAAACCAGAACGGGGCTGTGATTAATTCACACACACACAAAAAGAGCTGAATTTATGGGATTTCTTTATTTCTGATTCGTTTGGCCAGCTTTAATTACATCACAGCCAGATGGATGCTCCACGGCGTTGAGGTCTCTGCGCAGGCTCCTGCAAAGGCAGCATTTGGGGTTTTTGGGGGGCTCTGGGTCAGGACAAGCCCCAGGACCATCCAAAGAGCCTGTGATGGAACCACAGAAGCTCCTCCTGCACCAGACAAGCAGGGGTGAGTTTTGGGCAGCATTTAGCACAGGTTTCTGCTCCCCTTTGGATTTTCTCCCCAGTGCCCACCACCTTTGCAGGTCCCAAACTGGCAGGTGGGAATGGTGATCATCCCAACCTCCCTGGGGGAGTGCTGGCAAGAAAAGCACAAATCTTCCCTTTGAGGCGTGTGTGAAAGGCAGGCTTTGTGCTCAGGAGCATCGTGTGCCTTCGCAATCCGTGCTGGAAATCTGAATCCGATCTGATGGGCGCTTTCATTTTAATTTTTTTTTTTTTCCAAAACAAGCCAAACAACTCTATATAAACAAAATCTGCCAAAGCTCCTCTTCTCCCTCACCTGTCTGATTATTTCTTCCCCTCTTGCTTCTCTGTATCAAAATAAACCAGTGCTATTGATTCTGACAGTTCTCTGAAGATTTGTGGCAGAAAGCTGAAGTTCCCTGAGCTGCGGAGCAATAACTGGATGCCCACTGGTTGGAATGCTTCCGTGGAACAGAAAAAGAGATAAAAAAGTGGCTGTATCATAGCAAAGACATGCTTTGCTTCCTCAGACTGGAAGGAAGTGTGAAGTATGACTTTGTTAATAATTCATTTTGACAAGTCTCCATCCTTCCTGCCTGTTTTTTTTTTTTTTTTTTTTTTTTTTTTTTTTTTTAAATCCAGTTGATAGCTAGGAAAATCAATACAAGAAATAGAGTGTTTTGCTTTTATTTTATCTTCCAGAAAGCAGTGGGGCTCACAGACCCTGCTTCTACTTGCACCCAGCACATCCAACCATTTCCACCACCATTCCTGCAAAAATACATTTTCCTATTTCATCTACACCATGGCACAAAATTAAAGGCTTCGCTCTCCCCAGCACCTTCTGCAACCCACAGAACTTCAAATTAACCTTTTGCTTTCAGAGTAATTAATGCTGCAACACCACTAATGACCTGGTTGGATTCCAATACACTGGAGAGCTGCTGCAGCCCGATTGGGGTGCCCTTGCTCCTCACTGGAGGCAGAATTATAATCTTCTTAAGGAACGTTGTTCAGCTCAGTAATTGCCTTACATTGTAAAATCCTGCAGAAAAAAACTTGGCCTGCAGCACATTCGGTATGTTCCGGTCCTTGGCCAAGCTCTGCACAAGTCCATTGGACTTTCCTGGCCTTTTTCCCCTCTAAATTTTACTTTTTTGGGGTTTTCTACACGGTTACCACGGCAGGACTCGGCACGTTTCATGCACAGGGAAAGAAAGCACCAGGAGAATAACTGAGACCACAACACAACCTCCTCGAGACCAAAACTCTCACGAAATCACACAAAAGAAATCTGGATTAAATCAAATGCAACTGTTTAAATTGAGCTACCTTCACCCTAAACCCAGAACCCAGCCCAAACTAACACCAGCCCCAGATTTCCTGAGCTTTATTCACCACCACAACCCAGAGCTATGCTCAGGCTCCACGGGGTCACCACCCTTGTGTTCCATTCATCTTCACTGGCAACTCTATTAAAAATCTCAGGTGCCTCACTCATAAAACATTGAGATTTTGTCACAAACCTACCTCGAGCTGACCTCTGGCCATCAATTCCAGGGGAGAGCCAAGGGATGGGTGAGCACTCAGCCAGCTCTGCTCACTTCTATCGCTGTGGGCAGCATCCTCTGCCTCCCAGGTCTCCCAAATCCTGCTTTTCCCTTCCAGTGTTCCCACTTTCCTTTTACCTGCTAACAGCCAAAGAGGAAAGACCCCAGGGAAGGTATTCAAAGCAGTTGCTGGAAATCAGGAGCTTCATCTAAGCCCAGACAGGATTGATATCACCTCCAGCTATGCAAAGCCAACACGCAGGTGGTTTGTAACAAAATCCTCTTTGTTCACAAAGTTCACTCGCACTGAGCTTCTTCTCCAAAAAAATTGGGATTTGCCCCCAAAACCTGGGACTGTGGGTGTGGCACAACCACCCCAGGTGGTCCCTCCCCTCCAGGAGAACTCGGTGCCTGAGGCTGCATTGCCTGAAGCTGGGAACAGCTCCCTGTTTCCCTGGTGCCTATCAGGCTGCTGGCTTTTTTTTTTTTTTTTTTTTTCACAACTCATGATCACTGCTTTAAAGAGGGAATTAAACTGGTGGATTGTGGATGATGCAAAACCTTCATGTCTTAGGAAGCCGCACGGATGAATGTTATCAGGGTAACTAAAAGGGGAGATAAACTGATTTTGACACTAAGTGGGATTGAGACGCTCTGAATTTTCTCCATCTTCCCTGAATCACACACTTCTCGTGTTGCCCACGTACAAAAGCAGCTGCAAATCAGGAACGGGGTCAATCAGAGTGACTTCAGCACAGAGAATTCACCCTGTGCTCTCACTGAGGAGACCAAGCCGTGGCCACCCATCTCCCACCACTGAACTGAGAGCAGAAGCAACCCCAGGCCTCAGAAAATCGAAGAGATTTTTTTGGCAGAAAAGCAAAATCAGCAGTAATCACTGTCAGGGTGTGAGTTCACACTCGGTGCCAACACACCTGGCCAGCTGTGCATCTGCTGGCTGCTAACCTGCTTCAGCAATTACAGGTAATTAAAACACTGCCCTGCAGTCATTCTGATTTCTGGGGTGCTCATCTCCTCCTTCTGCTCAGCTCCACAGATGAAGGATGGGGCAAACCTTCCAGGGTGCAGATCAGAGTGTTTGCATCTCTTCTCTGCAGCAGCACGACTCACACTGGTGGAGGGGTGACTGCTCTTAGAGGGTGAGGAGGACCAGGGCAACCCCTCTGCCCTGCACAGGGGTGCTATTTTCAGCTTGCAGGCCAAAAAATCACATTAAATAACCCCAAGACTCTGAAATCTAAGGAATACGAGTGATTTCATCTGCTGGGGGAATGCAGTTCCAAAATCACCAAGAGCTGTGGTGAAGAGCTGGACTTTGCTGACCATCCCAGCAGACCAGGTTAACACCTGCCCCCTCTCACTGCTCGCTGGGAGATCATTTTTGTGGCCCAAATGTCCTCGGCTGGTAAAGGTTATCAAAATACCAGCATTTGGAGGAAGGGGGATGCTCCAGCAGTGCTCCCTAATAACAAACACCAAAGCAATCCCTTCCAGGAGGAGATAAAGAATTTCTTCCGCCACTGGCAATAAATCAAAGGGCACTGTTCAGCTGATGGGAATTGATTTTTCTCCCTTCCTTTGCACTTAGAGCGAGGCGGGACCGTGGTGAGAGCCCCCAGATGTGACAGAGCCCAATTGATGGCAGGGAGGGGACACGATGGGGACATTGGGCTGCACATGGCACCCAGACCCTCCTGCAGCAGGGCCACCCTGCCCTTGCCCTGAGCCCCGATGGAGACACGGGAATGGAATCATTTAGGCTGAAAACCTTTAAGCACCCAGTCAACCACCACCATTCCCCAGTTCTTTTAAATCTCCAAGGGATGGGGACTCCACCACTGCCCATGGCAGCTGTGGCAGGGCTGGATAACCCTTCTGGTAAAGAAATTTTCCCTAATATCCAACCTAAGCCCTGGTGCAACTTGAGGCTGTTTCACATTTTTCAATCAATTTTACCTGGGAGAAGAGATTGATCACCAGCTGCTTCTAACTTCCTGTCAGGGAGGTGCAGAGAGCAAAGCCCCAGCAAAGCCCTTCCCAAAAATAAAAGGAAAAAGTGAACTTTGTTGGCAATTAATGAGATTTGATCCAGATAGAACGGGGGGGGGGGGGGGAATTCTCTTTACACAAGCGTGCAAATGCTGAAGTGTCAGAGATTGGATGGATGATGGGATGGGATGGGATGGAGGATGGGTGGTGGATGGATGGATGGGATGGGATGGATGGATGGATGGGATGATAGGAGACAAACCCCCTGCACCCTCCTGCCTTCACCAGTTGATAATTAGGAGCTGCCTGGCTGCCCAGAAAAACCAGGCATCTGCCATTCCAGCTAAAACACGGCTCCAGTTCTAACCCACCGTTAATTAAAAAGATTTTCACTACAGGCTCCATCAAACGCAAACCTCTTTGGCTTTTTATCTGCACAGAAGGAAAGGAGAGGAATAAAAAAAAAAGCTGTCTGTGATGCAGATCATCTGGAGATCGATCCCTCTGCCCTCACCAAACCCTTTAGCAGGAATCACTGGAAGGCAGTGATTTACCCCCTCATTCAGCACCCAGCAGCTGCGGGATGGGGGCTGCTGGGTTGATTTGGTTTCTCCCTAAACCCCAATGCCAGCCTAAGGTGGTTTTGTGTAGAAGCAGAGGCCTGATTTAACAGGTTATAAAGCTCCACTCTCGGCTTTATTGTGGCGTGTAAGATTTTTAACGAGAAATAAATTGATGGAGATACATTACCACGGGGGAACTCTGATCTGCTGTTTGCCAGCTACAATGGCACAGACCACCTTCTGAAATCCAGAGGGAAAAACACATTCACACTGCATTTGTGTCAGAATTTGTGTCAGAATTCAGGTGGAATTCACTGGAAGTGTCACCTGGATGGTGATGGTCCCTTGCAGGGACGCAGGGCAAGGCAGAGCTGGTGGGACCAGTGCAGGGGATGCCCAGCAATGGCTTTGCTGTAGGAAGCAGAGATTGGGAAGCTGGAAGGAATAGCTCAGCTGCACCAAAACAGGCAGCTCATCATCTTTTTCAGCCCTTTGCACCCATCTCTTTGTTTCCACAGTGTCCCCATGCCTTGGGAGCAGTCGAGGTGCATTCCATGGTAGAGATGTCTCTGTGCTGTCAATATTTACATCAGCCAAACCCAGCAGGGAGTCCTTTGCATATCACCTGCCCTGTGTGCTGATGAAAACAGATAAAAACCAGAACATAAGGTATTCCAATAAAAAACAAAAAATAAAAAGGAAAAATTGGCATGATGGGGAAGTGCTGCACTGTCCCAACACGAGCATTGTGTCCTCATCCTTGTGCCACCTTCTGCAAAGTTCCCATTCCCTTTAGTCACCCCCTTGCCACAGGCTCTCCCACCTCTCCTCCAGCCCCACCGTGCCCAAGGCAGCTCCTCAGTGCCCAAAATGCCAGGACACATGTGGCCTTGGGAGGAGAATGATGGCAGAGACCCTGTGACCACCAAGGGGACCTTGTGGCCACCCAGCACGGGGGAACAGGAGATGACCACCATGCTGTGCATCCCTGCTCCCGATGTGCTGCCAGCTGGGATGGCTGCTGCTCATTGGGATAAATCCCTTTATTTTTTGCTCCCCTTATCAGGAGAGGCAGGTCAAAGCACAAACATTTCAGAAATGATGTCCAGGAATGCCCTTTCCACCGCCCTGCCACGGACAAAGCCCTGGATTTATCTCTCTTTGTCTCTCCCACGTTCCTGCCCGCACGCTCCAAGCACGGCCATTCCTACACCCACACAGCACTGCTCTCCTGTGCCAGGGATACATCTGGGCAGGTTTGCCTGCAAATTACCACTTTTAATATGTATTCACACTTCCACAGGCAATATTATCATTATTTTTGTTATGGAGAACAACTCCTTGTTTGCAGCCAGACTTGGACTGACGACTTTGTCATTTGTCCATCCCTTTCCATTGGAAATATCAAATAACAAATTGCATGGGAACATGGTGCACGTGTTCCCACATCTGACCACCCTCCTGATATGACAACAGATACAGATTTCCTTCTGTGATGTCCCCCCACCCCAGAGCTCTGCCCTGACACATTGTCTTCTCTCTGGTAGCAAAGTGGACGGATCCTTCAGTATTTAATCAACAAGTGCTGGAGCAAACCAAACCAAGTCTCATTTTCTTGACCTTTCTTTGAGTTTTTCATTGACTGTTAGGGGGAAAAGAAAAACAGCTCCTTGAAGGTGAAGCTTTGATATTCAGAGTGCTGGGAGAAATCCTGGTTCCTGCAGTGATACTCAAGCAACTGAGGACAAAAGTGTATATCCTGTCTATCCAAAGGAGAAACAGAGCACTTGAGCTATAGGAAAACAACACTAGGTAGTAATTATGGTGCTTGTAAAAAAATAAAGATCTTTATCAGCTTCCAGCTTGCCACTGCTGGTCAATAATGCGCATCCTAGTGCTGTTGGACAATGGTACTGGAAAGTGATGCAGCATCGGGCTGGATGAGGTGACTGCTGGGCCAAGCCACATCCTCATCCAAAGGGTTTTGAAACCCCAAGCAAAGCAAAAACGAGCCACAGACTTGAATCTGTAAGGTGTTTGTTTTTGGTCAGAGAAAAGGAAGGTAAACTAATGGGTATTTTGCAATGAAAAAGCGTCTAGGTTTCTCTTCACTCCAGGGTGGAAGGGTTATGTGTCTGCCTTTGCTTTGGATACAGCCCAGAGCTACCAAGTGCTCCAAAAACCAAAGTGAACAAGCTTGCAAATTATGGCTGGCACATGCCTCTGGATTTTTTTTTTTTTTCCACTCTTGCTGTATTTCCCAAGCAAGCAAGAACTGGCTCCTTCCCCCTCCACAACGCTGGCACTTTGCACAACACGATTTCCTCACCAGGATTTCCTGGAAACACACGCAGCCCTTGACCTGAGACAGGGAGGAGGCTGCAAGATGCATTTTTAGCCGAGCAGATCCTTTTGCTGTGAGCTGGCAGTGGGCAGAGCAGACGTGTGGCCCCAGGAACACCCTCCTCATCACCCACACCGTGCTCTCAAACCCTGGGAGTGCATGGTTGTATCCCAGCTAATGCCTCGGGTATTTTCCTGGAGAGGAGCTAAGGGCTGTGGAATGAGCTGGTAGCTCAGGAAACAGAGAACAACAGCTCATCTTGTCTGGAAAAGGCACACAGTGTTCAGAAACGGGCATTTTTATTGCCTTTAAAACTGCTCACTTCTGAAACTGCTGCAGCTCTTGTGAATGGGGAAGGACCAAGAGAAACAACTCAGCCCTGGCAGGAGTGTAAAAAAAAGAGACCCAAATCCTTCAACTCTCCCTCCCCAAAGTACCCTCCTTAGCTTTAATAACTCATTATCGTATTATGAGGCGAAGGCTCACAGGATTATGGTATTTAGTAATATTATAATGGATGTGAGCCAGCCTTCCAGAGAGCTTTTTGTGCTCCTGCTTTGTGCTGACCTGGCCTTGGACCTGGGGTTTGTGTCCCACTGTGCTATCAGAGACAAACATCCCCCTGCTCCCCATCAGTAAATATTCATGCATTTAGTAAACACATGCTTAGTAAATTTTATATATATATTTATGAACAGATATATATGCGTAGCACAGGTAGGTGGGAATTTCAGAGTGTGAGGTTTCCTGGCTGCTTCCACTCAGCAGCAAAATAAACAGCTTAGAGCAAACAAGAGGCTTAGTACACCAGTGGTTTTTATTTTCTGGCTGGGGCTGGCCATGGCTGAGGCCACTGAGCTCTCCTGCTCTCTCTGCACAGCCCAGAGACCTGCCCTGGTTCCAGCCCTTTGGGTCACCTAGCACTGGATTTTCCTTTCTTTTGCTTTGGTGCACTACAGAGTTGGGCAGAATTTCCCCTGGAACAGATCAAAGCAGAAAGGATAAACTGGATGCTCTGTGTGCAGGGCCATCCTCAGTTTCAGTCATGGTTTGAGTTGGAAGGGACCCTATTGATCATCCAGTTCCTCCACCTTTCACTAGACCACACTGTTCAAAGCCCCATAAAGCCTGGCTTTGGTTCCCAAGATCAGCTTTAAGCACACTCAGGTGTCACCTCTGTCTCTTCATCACTCACTGAAAGCAAACAAAGTTCACAGCAGAAAACTCAAAAAAGAGTAGTTTTCATTTCAGCCTTCAACCCAAAGTTGCTGGATGCACGAGAAGACAAAGCAAAAGAAAACATGTTTTCCTCCACCTTTTCTCAATTATAGCAGCAAATGAGTTTTCATGCCAGCAGAATTAGAACTGAGACCAAAGGCATCATTTTAATGTGAAAATGAGAGCCAGCTTGGGTGGTTTGCTTTGTTGCAAATATGTAGATGCATTTTTGCAATTCCAGTTTAATTTCAGAACTTCCTTTCTCTGGAGGAGCACACAACCACATCCTACCTGCCCAGCACGGGGCTGTGCTTCCTCTCCCAAAGCCAGGGAAGTTTTCTGCCTCATTAATGCCCTCTTCCAGGAACAGATGACCTCTGAAGGTCCCTTCCAACCCAAATTATTCAGTGATTCTTTGATTCCTACCCCATCACCCCCAGCTCTCGCTGATTCCACAGCTCTGATATCACCCACGAAGCCCCAGGGCTGCACCACAGGCGTTGCTGGGAACACCTCTGGCTCTGCTGCCCTTTCCAAGAGTTTGGCAGCACCACAGGAAAGGTCAGATAAACAATTATCCACATTTTTACTACAACAAACACAGATTTTTAAATTCCAGCAAGTAATCCTGCAAAAGAGGGAATGACTATTGTAGCATGAGCAAGAGGAGGCTGCATTTTACTCTCTTCTGCAGCATTTTCACACTGTCCCTCTCCCAGCCATGTGATTGAATCAGAAACATCCAACTTCATCAAGGCTTACTTTGTCTAAACAGGATTTGGGGTCTCTAAGGGCTGCTGAGGAATATCATGTTTAAAGAAAGATGTTAAACCTCAGGACAATAAGGGATGTGTTAACGCACTGAGAGCCAAGTTCCTTTGCTGCCACTTTCTCCTTCCCCGACAAAATTACACAGATTAAAAGAAACACATGAGAACTGGATCACCCCCCTGCCTTGCCAAGTGATCAAATTAACTTCCTACAACCCATTCCAAATCTTACATTTCACACTTGTGAACTCGTGCCAGCAAACACAAGAAACTATTTCCTGGGAATGAAACAGTCCCAGTGGCCAAGGCCAACACCAAACCCAGAGCATGGAACAGAGCAGGGGGAAGCAGCACCATGAAATTCTGCTTGAGGACAATTCATATGCAGTGGGACTCCTTGCTTCTGTGCAAACAGTCCTCTCTCAGCTCCAGCTTCCTCACAGACAGAAATCATTTTACATCCAAAATAAAGAGACTGTTGTGGGATATGAAGCTGATTTAAGAAAAAGTTCAGGAATAAGGAACTTCTGAGAAATCTGCACTGGAGGAAGACTTAAGATGAAGCCCAGTGAGGAGGGATCCAGCTCTACTTCATCCCTAGGAGGAGGAGGAGGAGGTGGGACCTTCCCCAGCCCAGTGCTGCAGACACAACAAGACACAATCCTGAGATGTGTTTTTCATGCCAGCCTCCCAGCCAGTCAGTACAGAATATTTCAGCCTCCAACGAGTCTGTGAGATGCCTCTAGACCCCAGCCTGTGCAGTGTTTGTACGCTGTAATGGACCTCCCCTCTGCTTCAAGCCTCCTTATGCATCAAAACCTCCAGTGAGAGCAGTGGGAGGCTCTTAATTGCCACTGCTTCAATCAATGCAAACAGTGCTTGGCAATGCCAGCCACCACAGCGAATGCTGGCTCCCCAATGGCACCATTTCCACGTTTTCTTACTGTTTCCACCCCAAAAGAAAGTAGGCAGAAGGCGCTGGATCTATTTCTTCCAGGGTGAGCCCACCAAACGCTGCAGCCGCGCAGTTGGATCCAAGATTTACGTGGAACCATCCAGGACATCAAGCAGCAGCCACTGCTCTGCTAAAGGCTGGAGAGAGCTGACACCAAGCCCTGCACGTGCCCAGGCCTCTCACTTGGCTGGAATTACAGCAAGGAAGCCCTGGGAGTGCTGCTGCCAGGCAGGATGCAGAGGATCCCAGTTATTCCTGCCCTTACACGAAACTGCTGCCACCAACAAGACAAACCCGAGAGGACCGACCACAAGAATTTTGATTTAATGCCATCTGCAAAACATCTGAATTTATACCCAGTGGGAGGCACAGCAGCTGGGGTTTCCAAAGAGGCTGGGGCAATCTGAGCACCCGGCTCATCTCAGTTCCTGGGATACTTCAGAGTCAGCCTTAAGCCTGCTTAACTGGAGCAAAGCACAAGAGAAGCATCTTCCCTCACACTACAAAATCCTACTTCAGACCCTGAAAATACACAGCAATGTATCTGAAAAATCCAGGGTTAAGCAGTTCTTGAGGATGGTACTACTTTTATCTGAAGTGAACACTAAATTGTCTTTAAAAATATGTTAATTGTCAGGGTTACACCAAGTTTATTAAACAGTTCTCCCAGGCTCTATCACAGGCAAGTCCTTAGCCCTGCAAGTTTCTGAAGGGCTCCCCTTCAGTAATTACAGCTTTGCCTGTGCTATTAGATGGCCCGTTATCCTCATTTGGCTCTCCTGTTGTAATTACTGAGATCATTTTAACAGGTAATTTGGCATAGCTGTCATCACCTCCGAGTTTAATGTGCGTTCATTCACAAGTGCCACACACGTGTGCTTCCCTCCAGTCCCCAGAGCAGCCACGGTGGGATTCTCCAGAGCATCCCAGGACTGTGTGTGCATCACCACTGCACACCTGAGCAGGGTATGAGCAAGAAAAACAGGTGGCTTCCCTCCAAATGACACAGGAAAAGGAGTGGGATGCCAAATGAACACAGAGAGGGAGGAGCAGAAAAGGCAGCGCTGGTGAGCACAGCAGCAGCAGCACATTAGGCTTGCAACAGATACATATTAAGAAATAACTTATCACAGAATCACAGGATGGTTTGGGCTGGAAGGGGCTTGAGAAGCCACCAAATCCACCCTTGGCCATGGGGCAGCCACCACCTGTGCAGGGCTTCACCACCCTCCCAGGGAACAATTTCTGATATCTCATCTAAAACTCTGCCAGTGAAACCCACTCCCCATTGCCCCCCTGACAGTGAAGGACAGCAGGGCTCTGCTGCTCTGGGAGTGGAAGGAATCCCTGGATGAGCCCACTGGAGCTTCTCAGCAAAGTGTGACTGAGCAGAGCTGCCCCAGGGTAACCATGAGCTTTGGCACACCAGAGCTCTGCCCAGGACCCCATTCCACTCCACTCCTCCTACCTGTGGCCTCAGTGAGGGATTTGTGGTTTTCCTTCTAAACCAGGACTCTCTGCAAGCACTGGGAGAGCACATGGACTTGAGCCAGGCTCCTGAATTATTTGCTGGCACTCCTTTTCTGAGGTCAGGTCTGTTTGTGCATGTCTGCACCATGAATTTGCCAGCGTTAATACCGCAGTCCCCTCCAGAGACCCATTCACCCAACAGGGCTGCAAATGAGATTGGTAAGAAATTAATTTAAGGTGCAGTGATATATCAAAAAGGAGATGGAAATAAAGCAGGAGCCCAGCCCTGCTGCACCAGGAATGTCAGCTGGCCAGGGAATCAGCAGCAGGACCATGGCAATGATAAAAACCATGGAAACTGCACCACAGCCATCTCTACAAACCAAATCCCAGAAAAAAAAAAAATCCCAAACCAACCCACATTTTAATGGTAATCATTGGGTTAAAGTGGGATACAAAGTTTAAAATGCTTCCTTTTCCACAATCTTTCTTCAGGTTCTAAATTCATTCATTCTCTGTTTCCTATAAATCCAGGCTTTATTTTTAATCTCCTTACGATATTGTGGGGGAAGGACTCTCATTTCATCAACTGTGCACTTAAGACAACAGTCAATAAATAAGACAATAAAACCCAACAGATTCTCATACAAAGTACTTCAGAAGAGCTGATGAGGAGGAGATGCCACGAGAGGAGAGGAGGATTGAGGAAGAGAATTTCCAAGGCAGAGGAGGTTACACAGCCCACTAAGCCCCAACTTGCTTGAGAAGCAGTTTTCAGACAGGAATGAGAAAAATAATCAGAGTTATTTGGAAATTGCCTTTCTTACAGGCTCAAGAAAATGGAGGAGGAAGGGAAAAAGGGCTGAAATCCCAAGCAGCAGAACATGGATCCTCCTGAGGGTGCCTGTGAGGCATCAATCACTCGAGGGGTTTTGGCAGGGAGGGACAGAAATCCCTCAGCCTTTCAGAGAACCTCTGGACGGCCCTGAGACTGCAAGAAATCACTGTTTTTTTATGACACAAGACTTAAAATCCAACCCAACTCTGAGTGCTGTGGAAAACACCTGGCAGATACATAAACCAGCACAGGTCCTGCACTTGTTAGTGCCCTCAGTCCTGGCATTTGCCAAAAAAACATCATAAACCCATCCCAGTGATTTACATCCCTGCCCTTGCTTCCCCAGGGAACATCTGAAAGGTGCAGATCTCTCCATCCCACAGGAGTGGGGCTCGGGGAACATCCACACCAACACCTCATCCTCGTGTTTTACAGGAGGTGACAAATCCTTCGTTCAGGAGAGGAGCTGTGTGCCCTTTGTGGCTCAAAAAGCTCATGAGAGAGCCACCATATGGGCTCAGATTTATCACTCGTGTTCCCTAACTCGCACATCTGTTTTCTATAAGCAGCTGTCCAAGTCAATGCATCTCCCCTTTCCTCACGAACCGCCCACAGAGCTTTTAAAGCACAAATCATCGGTGGTGTCTGCTCAGTGGGCTCTTCTGTGTCATCTGAATGACCTGAAGTGCTGCTCACATAAACCCAGAGTGGGCATTAACCTCCAAAAGAAGGGTAATTTGTGCAGTGGTCACTGGGGGTGGGTTTAATCAGGATTCTGAACGAAAAAAAGAGTGATCTGTTCCCATCAGCAACCCAGGAAACTCCCTGTCAGCTCCTCAAATTCCATTAAAGTCAAGTAAGTTATTCCCACTGCTCCGTGTCAGGACATCTCCTCTTAAACTGAACGCTGAGCAGAGGAATCTGAGAGAAAAGGGGAATTTTTCCAAGGTCAGAATTGTTGGGAAAAAAAAAAAAAGCCAAACCAAAGGTTTGCCTCAAACTTTTCTCTGCCAAAAATAAAATGTTGCTTACAATCCCTCAAAGCCTTTTTTTTCAGTGTTTACAAGAAACCTACCAACATGGTACTGCAGGGCTGGGATAAATGGAATGAAACAATTGAGAAGAGAGACCATGAAAAGAAACAAAAAGTGTCTGCTAGGAAATTCCTGCTCTGAAATTTAAGGATAAGTGGGCAACCAGGCTTCAGGGCAGCAGTGCCATGGGGACAACAGCACCAACCACAGGTATCTCCATCATCCCAGCCTCAGTGGATCTGAGCACAGGGGCTGATTTTGTGTCATTTCAGCAACCCCAAGTGACTTGGACATGAGCAAGATGCTCATTTTGGAAAGCAGGGGTGTCACCTCTCCTCTCCAGGCTGCCAGGCGCTCTCAGGCTGGACACGTTCTGCTCCAAGCCAGATGCAATTAGGCAGCACAACAGTTTTAAAATAAAATGAATATGCTCAGCTGCTAATGATGCCCTTCAGCAGAATTACCCAGAGCGGGCTGTTGCCATCCCCAAGAGGAGCCACGGGCAGCCCCTGAAGGGTTAAAGAGCAGGGAGGCTCTTGTGGATGCAAAGCAGGGAAATTATTAGTGAGTGCATTAAAAGTGATAAGAGAATGAGCAGCAGCTGGAACAGAGATTGCAGAGAATATTGGAGAAGAAACTCTCCATCCACAGAAGAAATAAAAGGTCAGTGAAGGGAGACGGTGACTCCTCTAAGAAATGGCTCAAGTGCTTTCCTGACACAAATATTGACAGCAGAGACAGATACATAAAATTTATTCATCTCCTTGCCCTGATAGCATGGAGAGACAGGCACCATCTGAGCAGGGAGCAGGAGAGGGGAAAAAAGAAGGAAAACTGAGCAGGTAATCAAAGCCAAGGGCCACTCGGGGCAGGCAGAAGTCACCCAAGCAGGACACCACTCGTCATTTAATACATAAAACCTGCCCTCCTCACTCCCCTCAACAAAAAAAAAAAACAAAAAAAAAAAAAAAAAAAAAACCCAAAAAAAACAAAAACCAGCAGCAAAATTGAAATGTACCTCAAAATGCGTCTGAACTCACCGAACTGCACTGCAACAGATTAAACTGTAACAACACAGCCCAGAGAGGACAGACAAAATATTAAACAGAATTAAGCCTTAAAGGATGTTATGGTCCTTGGAGAAAAATGAGCTCAATTTCTTTTATCCTTATGTTTTACAGCAACTTTAAAAAGCCTCTTCTTCAGAGAGTGCTCAGTAGTGACTTTTAGTCCAGGCTTTCAGCAGCTGCTCCCCTCTCCTCTCTAACATATATAATCTAAATTACAGTGGTCACGAACAGAATTTCCCTTGCAAGAGCTTTGTTTCAGAGCACTGTCTGCAGCAGTAGTGGCAGAAGAATTTACAATCTGCCTGTGCCCCTGAAATGTAAATTTACAGGAAGAGCCATTTATTTTAATTCCAGACTAATGATTCTGTCTTTCCATCAATGCATTAAATTCCTTGAAGAGCTCAGTTTCCAGAGTTATTTCGCAAGTCCTCCTCCTACTTCTCAGTTAATTATTACTGACAAAACAGCAAAATGTGAAGTGCTGCTCATTTTGGGCACACTGGGAAGATTTTCCAGTGCCACTGGGGTGGGTGAAG
The DNA here is from genome assembly GCA_009741485.1 of Malurus cyaneus samueli. Lineage (NCBI taxonomy): Eukaryota > Metazoa > Chordata > Aves > Passeriformes > Maluridae > Malurus > Malurus cyaneus. The sequence goes on along the minus strand of CM019232.1, from coordinate 2,823,546 downwards.
ATGGAGATTTGAAGGTTCTAGAGCCACATTTTCCTGCAAAACCGTCCTCCCCCAGCACCCTTAGCAAGCCAAACATGCTCTCATGGAAAAATTAAAGAAAAATTAATAAAGCCGCTTGTTTTGCCCTGCTGGACTTCACGCACTGAGGGAGAGCAGCCTCTCTGCTTTCTGCTCTGTCTAGACACTTCTGTTTTGTGCCATCCCAGCCCAGCTCACCCATCAATAGTCTTTAAATATTGAGGAGGGCTCCCGCTGCCGTGGCTGCTCCCCTTGGCCGGGGGTGGCCAAGGCCATCAAGAGAGGAGGTGGCATCTGCCAGCTCGGGTGCAGTCGCTTAAGTGCACGGTGGCAGCCCCCAGGAAGCGTTTCCAGCCCAGCTCGAGCCTTAATTATTAATAATATTTAGACAGCACTTGCACAAGTGAGAGAGAAAGGCTCTCCCCAGCGCTGTGAGCTGCAGCTCGTGTCCGACAGCTGCGCCAGCCTGGACCAGCAATGAACAGCTCAGATCAAAAGAAACCTCGTGCTGGGCTGCCAGGAGAGCCTCAGGTGGCACAGAATGCACAGAATTCGCTGCTGGGGGAAATCACTGTCGGGGTTTTTGTGGTTGTTGTTTCACCGTGAGCTGATGCTGCACGCAAAGCCCTGAAGGATGGCCCGGCACTGGGATGATGCCCCAGGATTTTTTAGTTTCTCTATTTTCATGTATCTGTATTCTTGTATTTTCTAGTACAGCACTAAAACTACTGTTCTCTCATTTTTAGACAAAACAATTCCTCTCTGAGCCTGAATCCAAGGATACTTTGCTGCCTCAGAACCCCAAAATATGGAAACAACAGAGAATTGGGGGAAGCAAACTTGGGGTGGGTGACATCATCACCTGAAAGTGTCATTGGAGAATTGGGGCCCAATTTGTTAGTAAGACAGAATTTATAAAAGGTGAAGATCTCATGGCTCAGGGTCCATTTTGGGTGTAGCCTCAGGAGGAAGCTTTGTCTGCCCTCAATGTACCTACAGGCCTGGATTAAATTTGTCTGCTTTTATTCTCTTAACTTTGTCTGGCCTCTGTTTCAGGTGAGCCTTGTTTTAGGTATCAGGGACACAGCAGCAAACCCTGCCACCGCCGCTGGAAATCCAGATCTGAGTCCTGTTTTTCCATATGACCACACAGGACAGTCTTGAAGAAACCAAAGAGCTGCAGCCCAGCCTGGATGTGGCTCTTGTTTGGTGTTTTGATGCTGCAGCACCTGGCCAGGCACTGTTTGGAGCAGTGCTGATGGATCCAACCATCAGATCAGATAGTTTTATTTACCACTCTGTGAGGATTCTCTACCCTTCGGGTTCTGGTGGCTCTTGGCTTCATTGCATTGCCACAGCCGTGCTCTGCCTTCCCCCCAGCCACAGACTGGTTCTTTCTTTGTTCCTGGAGGACAGCTTTGTTCTCTGCATAATCACAGGTGATTTAGCAGCTGTCACATGCAGGGGCTGGGGGATTTGAAAGCCAACTCTGTGGAGTAAAATGTGCTCCTGGAATCCATCTGACTGCCACATCCACCAGAGACAGAGAATGACAGAGGAGGAAAAATTCACTTTTATGGCAGAAAGACTCCACTTGTCTGCACACTCAGCTTACAGCCTTGAGTGTAAACTTGTCCTCACAATCCCAGCTCTCCACTCAGACCAAAGAACTCCCAAAACCACTCAAGACAGATGCACAGGTCTCATCTGGGGCTGCCCAGTGCTCACTAACAGAGAGTTATTTGGGCTGCTGTAATGACAACTCCATTCCTTGTAGAATAGATGGCACAGCCCATATTGTCCCCCATGTGCCTGGATGGACACTCTGCTCACAGCTCTTTGCTGCATCACCACCCCTGGATGTACCAGCACCTGCCCCCAGACCAGAACCAGCTCAGCATCACATGGATTTTTGCAATGGAAGAAAATAAACAGAAAATCAACCCACAGGTAACTCAGTAATAAACCAAAAAATGAAACCAAATCCACTGAGTCGTCACAGCTGCCACACACCACTTCAGCCAACTCCAAAATCTCTTCCAATCCCAGTTTACCCCTCATCCCTCTACATCCAGCCTGACACTCCCATCCTGCCCCTGGCATGAGCCTCAAAAATATAAAATACCCAAATATTTCAGTTTCTCCACATTTCATGACAAACAGTAAAACACAACAAACAACCAAGGGGAGGGAAGACCCCAATCCAAAATCAGCACAATTCCTTTTCCTTTGGTGCCCGAGGCCTGGCATGCACTGGGTTTTTTTGATTTAAAGGTGGGGGTCAGGATCCCATCAGTGAAATGAGGCAGGAATTAATAAACTCTATCAGGCCACGCTGAGGTGCAATACCAACCTGTAATGATAAAATTATTTAGCCAGTTTTCCCCCTGCCACCCCTCCCCAGCCTCCACCCCCTTCCCCACCTCTCCAGCTCAGCCATTCCTGCGTTTCCAGCCCATTCCTCTTCCCTTTTCCATCAATCCACCTCACAGGCAGGCGTTTCACTGCAATCCCTACCCCACGGACAATGAAAATTGGAAGGGAACAAAAGAGCAAACCTCGCTGCTCCATGGCAGACAACGGTCCCAGCTGCTTCCTGGGGAGCACCCAGCCACAATGAGCCGGGCTCCGGTGCAGGAGAGGGTCCCAGCTCCCTGGGGGCAGGAGGATGTCACTGGAATATTCATCTCATTGGTTACCTGTCAGCTTTCCTGGGCGGTTATCAAGCGCAGCCTCAAAGCTGTAAAATCAAGGGATCGCCAGGAATGCGGACACTTTTTCAGGCGAAGAGGGATGGAGAGTGAAATAAATTACAAGCTGCGTTCCTTGCTCTAATCTCTCCATCTCTCGCCCCTTTGCAGGTCCCGTGGTTGCTGTCCCTCTAGGCTCACACATTATTTCCTGGCTCCTCAGGTATGCTGGAAAAATGACATGTTATAATACCGGGGAATTACAGCCTGTGCAGGGGGAAGGAGGAAAATTCCCTGCCCCACAAATCACTGCCAGAATCTCCTGTCAGCAGCTCGAGCTGCAGCCTGGGGAGGAATCTGCAAATTCACAGGGCGGGGATTTGGGATTCATCTCTCCCACCTTTCACACGGGCAGTGTCTCAAACTCACTGCAATGCTCCTGACACAAAAACTCGAATGTGGCTGCAGGTTGGTGACCCCAGACCCTGCCAGTGGGGTCACAGGGAACCAGCTGAAAAGTCTGGCTTTGAGCTAAACGCCGCTTTTGTGGCTGGAAACACAATTCACCTTCCACCACGCCCGTTCCAGCACCACCACAGGCCGTTTTACCCAGCACAGATGTCTGAGCTTGTCGCTGCTGGCCAAACAGTGACATAAAAGAATAGATACAAAATACACAAAAGTGGGTGAAAAAACAGAAAGAAAGAATTTTATTGTGGGACAAGCTTCTTTTATCTACTTTAGCAACTAGAGTACACATTTGTGTCAAACATACATTGGTCAAGAGACAGCTGTTTAATTAGTAATCAGAATATAATTGGTGAGTTTGCAAAAGCTACAGCATTAGTAATGCTTATAATTTTTAGCTACTTGCGTTATCAATTCTACATTCTAATCTGCTTTTCACAAGGATGCAGCATTCTTCTTCCATGTAGGCTGTTAACATCCCTTTCTTTTCTTAGGCCTCAGTCATACACAATAATTGGCTGATTTTCAGAATCAGGGCTTGTGGGGCTCTTTTCCCCCACATGAGCTGGCACTGAGATGTGGCAGAGACCAGCAGAAAAGAATTTCTCCTCCCCACAGGCTAAGGAAAACATGTGCAAGCAAGATGGACACGAGCAAACCCCGGGGTTTGGAAAGCAAGATGGACACGAGCAAACCCTGGGGTTTGCAATGCCAACGGGAAGAAATAAAAGCTGGCTAATAAAGCACAGAAAGCTGGCTAATAAAGCACAGAGCTGTGGAGGATGCTGTGGATGCACGGGGTGCGAGGGCAGGGAGAGGAGCAGCGTGCAGGTTAATGAACACGCCAACGCACGGGAAATCAAATTCAATCAATCTGTCTGGGAAGGACACACAGCCAGACAATGGCTGGGAGAAAGAGGGGAACCTCATGGCTTCGCTTTTTCAGCATAAAAAAGGAAGGGAAGCAGGGTTATCCCCTGACAAACTGGTTTTTCTGCGTGAAGTTGTAGTGATTTCTAAGCAGCAGGTGATGCTCGACCACACAAGGGTTTGCATGGGGCAAGAACTCAGCTGGGCACGGGCAGCATTTAGGATCGGGTTGCTGCAGTGAGGACGAGCATTCCAGAAGAAAAACAGCATTCTGCAGGCTCAGCACAGCTCCTCCTTCAGCACGAAGCCCATAAACAACAGCCCAACAGCTTAACGGGGCTGAAATATGACAGAAACCAAAGGGGACGTCAGGAGGATTAACAGCCCTGCTCCTTGCAGCTGCAGCCATGGTGGGACTGGAGAGTCGATGCCGTGCTCAGAGTGTGAGGTTTTACATCTTCATTAAGCAGCAGCCATGGCTGGGCTGCTGGGGGAAGGATTTCTCCTCTCATGAGCATGGTGGTGACACGAGGGACAGCTCCCACTCCATGCTGGTGACACCAGAACTAGCTGGGGACGGGGTGACCACTGCTGCTCCCCCTTGGGTACCACATCCCAGGGAAAGCACCAACAAGGATAATTTTTACCATGGCTGAGGGAACCAGACATGTCTGATAGTCATTAAGGCCAATGATGGTTCCTCAGTGGAGAGGAATTTGAACCAGGGTAAGTGATTAAAGGGAGTGTGAGCAGATGATAAATCAACATGAGGATCGAATCAGTCTGCTAGGAGGCTCTGTAATACCACAACACAACAGAAAAGAAAAAAAAAGGAAACATTAAGAAAGCAAACAAACACAAAGAGCCTTTCTATTCTCGCTGCCATGCAGAAATGAGGCTTCACAACCCCTCAGCTCAGCAGGCAGGGCTTTCCCCTCACACAGAACCTTTTGTGGGATCACTCTGAATACTGGGGAGCACCTCAGCCTGCAGCTCTGCTTCATGAACTGCAGGTTTGGAACTTCACACTCTTCAAGTGCATTAATGCACTTTCTAAAACAGAAACGAGCTCAGACAATGGCTCCTATTTTTATGGGCCGACCCACCTACACATCTGGTCACCACTCAAGATTTCAAGACAACTTTTCAAAATTGCAAAGAGCTATCCCAGTTCTGCGCCACTGATTTGTGTGCTGTTTTACATGACATAAATATTTATACAATTACTGTTACTATCCTTCAATGACCAAAGTTATCCCATTTCAAAGGATCTATATTTAAAGAACACAATACCCTGATGGAAATGTAGTTTTAAATTTTAAACAGCCATGTTCCTCCTCACACATTGCACACACACACATACTGAGTCACTGGAGATGTTCCAGAATTCCCAAATTCTGCCCAAAGCCACGACAGCTCCTTGCCACCCTTCCACCTCAGCACCCTGCATCCCAAACTGAGCATCCCTAGTGACACCAGGGTACCTGCCCACCAACTCCAGGAGGGGAGGGCAGTGACAGCAATGCAGTGAAAAACACAGATTTGTAACAGCACTGGGTTTACCAACTTCTGGATAAAGCCAGAAGGAAATGCAGCTCATTTTTATTAAAATAAATTGAGAACATCACTGGCTGTGAGATGGTCACACTGGTTCACACCAATCCCAACAGCTGCTCTCGCACCCTCTCAGATGAACTGAGTGCTCCAGGTTTCCCTCTGTGAACCTCTTATTTCCAACTCCCTGATATTTCAATATAAATTGGGTTTCAGCTCTTCTTCTGTGCTTTCTGTACCACCTTACTCACCAAGTGATGATGCAAAATTAGAAAGAATAGTAAAACATCTGGATTAGGAATTAATAAACTGGGCTTAAAACACCTTCATAAATAATTTCATGCTCCCTATGTGTGGATGGGTATAATTATTAGGGAAGAATAAAAGATAAACCTCATTTGGGTCAGTGCAATCATCTTTCTCAGCAGAAAAAAAATAGAACAAACCATGATGAATTATTAGCTATAGCAACAAAGAAAAAGGTTTTCAGGTTAAATGTGGAAAAAGCAACATAGAGAAATCAGGGAACAACCTCCCTTTCTGTCCCCATCCACCCCTGAGGTTTGGTTTATCCCTTCCCCCCTCCTTTTTCTTGAATTAAGTGAAGCAAAAAAATGAACACATCT
>CM019232.1:2791762-2817313 GCA_009741485.1 Malurus cyaneus samueli | reverse complement strand
TTCACATCCAGCAGAAGAGACAGAGCCAGAAATCATCACTCGATCCCTATCCCTGGGCGAGCTGCGTAGAGAGTTCACATGCGAGGCAAACGAGTCCATATTGATGTGGCTGCTCCGAATCTGGGATGCCACGATAATGATACGATTGTAGATGGTAGTGAAGCTGGGCAACTGGGATCCCTGTCGCGGGGTGTGGTTATTGACCGGGGGATTGGGAAAAGACAGGAAACTCTCAGCCTCTGGTGACGACTGGTGTCAAGAGTGAGGGAAAGACACCTTTGTAAGGAGGACCTCCATGTGCAGCAAGGACGGTGGAACACGATGGAGCAAGGTGTCCGATGCTTGAGGGATTTAACTGTGCTGGAGATTGCTTTTTCAGGGGACAAGGGATTTCCTAAAAGTCCAGACGGTGTCCAGTGCGCATCACAGATGTGGCTGAAATTCACTCAGCTCGGGTCAGAAATATATTCCCGTTACTTAGCAATTCTGCAATGAACGGAGGGAGGGAGGGAGGGAGTGCTGTCCTCCTAAAGCAGTGCCCCACAGCTGCTCCATTCATAAATTTTTCACCGATCCGAACTCAGCCTGCCAAATCTGAACCAGCGCTTTGATGAAAAATATAAAAAGGCTTTTCCATTAGTGCTTTTGATGTTCTTTGCATACAGAATAATGAATGCAGGAGATTCATCTTCTTCCCCTCCTCTGTCCTCCCTCACTTCAGTCTTTTATCTGGCCCAGCCTCCCAAGGACAGAGAAATCAGGATGTGGGCAGGAGGACAGAGCAGAGCTGTTGGCCTGGACACGTTTTCCATGGAATCTTAAGAGTCACAGAATCATTTTCATTGGAAAAGCCCTGCAAAGCACCCTCGAGTCCAACCCTTAACCCAGCATTGCCAATGCCCAGTCCCCTATCACCACTAGCCCATGTCCCCAAGTGCCACCTTAATTCCCTCCAGGGATGGGGACTCCACCACTGAGGGCTGAACAAGCCTTTTGGTGAAGAAATTTTTCATAATATTCAGCCTAAACCTCCCCCAGTGCAACTTGAGGCCATTTCCTCTCCTATCATCTCCTCTTGTCCTATTTTGCCACTGTTCCGGCTCTTTCTACCTCAGGGGACAGGACAGCGAGGAAATGGGGGTATCCACAGGTTTTTTGGATGTTATTGGCACTTCACACACTGTTTCCACCTGCCTGAATCACACTGACCATCACAGCTGTACCAGGAGCTGCTCACAGAAAGTGAACAGGAGTTCTAAAGCCTTTCAAAACCATCCTGCCAAAGACAGACAGATCCCAGCTGTTTTACCCCACTTTTGCCCCATACAGCACATGAGGCTCCAGCCTCGATTTTGTGAGCTTTTATGGGAGGAAGCAGCCCCTCTGTGCCCTGATCTGGGCTGTCCTGAGCTCCCCTACATTTTCAGGGGGCTCATTTCGGGAATCTCAGCGGAGAAAGGAATCCTCCTTGCAGCTCAGCAGAGGAAGCAGAGGCAAAGCCAAAACAGAGGAAGCAGTACGTGACCTTCTCCCAGCCTCTTAACGCTCTCAGGAACTTAATAGCTCAACATTTATCTTAACTCAGCAGAGATGTGCCAGGGATAAAGTATCCATCTCCCTGCACACCAGCTCCAGCGTTTCCAAACCAGAATTGCAGCTTTTATCACATCCTCACGCTTCTGCCGTACCACAGCATTCAGAGCAATTAAATCCAACCTAATTTTTCCGACTTTTTATTCCTCCAAGTGGAACTTTCTTGTGTGGGGCAGAGATTAGAGGGTTCAGGCTGGATTTTGATTCACATTTATTTTCCATTAAGGACTCGGCTCCGCTCATCTCCCCTTCCTCCCGCCAAGCTCGCTGCACGCTCTGGCAAACTCGGCAAATAGGAATTTGTAAAGGGTTTAAAGGAAAACAAACAGAAACTGATGCCTTGCAGAATTTTTGCAGCGAGAGTCCTGGAAACACGCAAAGCATTTTAAGGGACTTGAAAGAGAGCGACGCCTTATCACCGGGAGTGGGATGCTAATGTTTGCAGGAGAGTTATCGCCGCACATTATTCATCCTCCTGGTTTGTATTTATTAGGAATTATTAGGAAACCCAGGAGATGAAGAGCTGCCTGGCAGTGCTAACACAGCAGAAAAGTCCTGGTTTGCCCAAGAGTTCCTGCTTCTTTGGGGATGGTGGGTTTCCTAATCCCATTTCCTGCCCCTAATCCCAGTGGAGGGGAGGAGTGAAGCACTTTTTCGCTGTTTTTTGGAGATGCCCCAGTTTCACGTGGAGGATGTGGAGGTTTTGGAATGTTTGGTGGCCTCGTGGTCACAAGTGGGGTCATCCCAAGAGGATCCCCAGGGACACAGGGGAGCTCACACCCCATCTGGATTATTTCAGAGCAAACTGTACTCCTCCTTTTGGGATCAGAAGGGACTGACACCACCCAAGCACTGAAGATCAGAGCATTATTGTGCTCCTGAAGCTGAAATCAGATAAAAAAGCTGCCAAGGAGATCTCAATGCAGCCCACGTGCCCCTGGTGCTCCCCCACCATTCTGCAGGTGCACCCCTTGCACCTTTTTAGCCCAAATCTCCTTCCCACCTGCCTCTTCCACATTCCCCATCTCTTCCACACCACCCTGAAAGGAATGAGAAGAGAGCGCCCGGGAAATTGGGATAAAAAAGGATGAATCCTCTATCAGTTTGAGACACTCCATGGGAAATGCCCATGACCTCTCCCTTTATTCAGAATAAAGTTATGGGACTCCTCAGTCTCCTTTTTGGACACAAACCTCTGGTGTTTGTGGATTAATTTTCCTCACAACCCAGCTGCCCCAGTATCACAGGGCAATACGCTGCATTTTCCCTGCTTGCTTCAAACTGTGCAACCACCAAAGAAATTAGCTGAAAAATAACCTATTTCCCCCCAAAACATCCATTTCCCAGAGGAGTTGAGCTTTTTAAATTATGCCACCTTCTCCCAGCAAACAAGCCCTTCTGAAGGGCAAGGCTCAAGCCACGGCAGGGATGCAGATTTTAAAACCATTCATTATGCAAATGGCTCATTTATTGCTGCTGAGCTGAAAGCAGGAATTCCAGGCATGCAAATAAAAATAGTTGGGGAGCAACAGCCAGTAAGTGCCTGATGGCATCTGCTGACTTGGGTAACACACAGCACGGACCCTGCAGGCAGCAGATTCTGGTGGAGTTACAAACCACAGGATGAAATTGGTCTGAAACCATCACTGGTGAGTGCCTGGGCTCTGCTGGACCAGGGGCATGTCCAGCTGGAAGCACTGCCATAGCCCTATTGATCCCAAAATCTTACTCATCACAAGATGCCTGAGCTAAGCAAGGCTGAAATTCAATAATTCAGGGTGACTGGGCATGAGGGATAGAGCTGAGGTGTGGAGGGGTTAAAGGAGATTTCACTGACAGGGCTGCAACAGCACCAGAAGCAAAGCTTTACCCCAAACCTTAATAAACATCCCTGGGCTGGGTGGGAACGAATGCTAATTAGCATCTGATAAAGATTCGGAGAGAGAAGCTGGCTGGGAAAGGAGACAAAACTCAAAATTAGCCATGCAGGCGGGAAATTTTAAGCAGGACTATCCTGGGAACAGCCTGCCTCCACAATTCTCTTCTCACAGTGCCTGGAAGCACAAGGAGTGTAGGATGCCTCCACGGCCCCAGGATGAGTCTTTGTCCTCCAGGAACTGAATCATGTACAAACATTTCTGAGGCCCAGCGCCTTCCAGCTACCGAATCTAATTCAGGTCCAAGTCCTGGAAATGACCTGGCACGGGGTATCAGTTTGCACTGCAGCCATGGGAAATAATAAGGAATTTAAAAAGCAAAACAGAAACACTGAGCTGAGTATTAAAGAACCTTTCAAGTTCAAACACGGGGAAAAAAAATGCGATGCCGAGCCAGTCCAACGTCAGCACTCAAGGTCAAATGGAAAAAGAAATCTCTGTGGATTTGCCTTTAACAGGCTATTGTTAGTGCCATTATGTTTAATATCATTAACACAGAATCATTATGTAAATTCTGGTTTTTAAGCTCAGTTGTCGCTATCACAAGTTAGTTTTAATCTGGAAGCAAAGTAAAAGCAGCTGGTGCACTGACCCTGACTCGGCACACTCAGCATTCATATTCTCCCACTGAATACAAGATCTGCTCATTTTTATGTGCTCCTATATCCTTAAACAGCATCAGCAAAAACCCAGCTCAAAATACGATACAAGTCTCATTGCAATTTTTGCTGCCAAGTGACTGAAATGACAAGAGATCCCGGCAGGAGCTGGCTGAGTGTTCATCAACGGGCAGATTAATTGCTAAGACAGAAAGGTCCTGATACACAACCACCCGACAACAATCGGGTAATCACTCATTATGTGTCTGCTACTCAAAGTCCTGGAGCTGGCACAACAGCCAATTCTGGAGCCACATCAAACCAGGCGATGACAAATATTGTTTCCTGTTTAAACAGCCGAGCTCAGCAATTTCAGACCCAGGAATTGAAAAGAATAAATTTACCTGAGCCCATCATTTCACAGCAATAGCTGTATTATATTTAAAAAAAAAAAAAAAAAAAAAAAAAAAAAAAAAAAAAAAAAAGGTTTCTACAATGGAGAGACTGTTCCTGGCTTCCACCAAGAACATAAGCAATAATGTACGTGCAACAATACCACGATTGACCGTGTGTTTCAATGAGCATTCACACACACGGCCCTGAACAGATGAAGGACAAGTGCTACAGGCTGAATGGGCTCCATTGAGTAGAGCTAATTAGCTGGATAAGCATATGCAAGACCAAGACCTAAATTTGTTCTCTGCCTCCTGGGACAACGATAACTCCTTTTTCTCGTTGTTTCACCACGTAGATAGAGCAAGGCGAAGGCAACGCTCTCACCCTTGGCTGCCACAGAGCGTTTTTTTTGTGCAAAGGTGTTAGGGCTGGGAAACGGCAGCTCAGGTGAAAGAAAAGCATTGTCAGTACTCTTGTCAGGACTCATCCCTCCCCAGCTGCCATCAAACATTGCTGACACCCAGCCATGCGTAACACCACCCAAATATTTGCTGCGATCAACCAGCACGACGTTTCGGTGATGGATCTGATAATCCAGAGCTGCATCCAGTGAGACAGGGTTCTAATTTCCCTCACTGCAGCAGAAGATGCAGTCTGTTATCACAGTCTTGATCCCATCACTCGTGTTTGCACGGCACAAACTGAGGTGGTGGCCTTTTTTCATTCCCACGGGGAATGGGACAGCAGCTGAGCAGAGCACAGTGCAGAGGAATTCCAACATCAAAACAGGGATAACCTCCACCACAGCCCTCTGAAACTTTTGCAGAGGACTGAAGAAGACATGGAGGTCTCATGAAAAAAGCTGCCCCTGCCTTCCAAAAATCCAGCCCCAGCTGTGGCTGTTGTTTTCTTATCCCCAGCCAGAGCGCAAAGCAAATATCCCAAGGGAGTAAAACCAACCTGGCAACTGAATAATGCTCTGACCTGCCTAATGAGGACACCTCAGATCAAGGGGCATTTGCAAGGAGCTCGGGAAAGCCTTGTGTGCCTAAGGAAAGGAAATGACTGTCAAGGTCTTGATCCTATCCCTGACTGGAATTGCTGGCAAAGCTCCCACTGGCTGCAGGAATAGGAATGAAAAGGTTACAGAGCACAGGGTCAGTGACAACAAAGGGTAAATGACCTGGCAGACACAAGATGAGGAGGATCCTGCACCAGGGGACACAGTGCTGGTGGCACTCGGTGTGACAGCCCTGCTCCTCCCACAGAGCATCCACAACTCTGCAACCCCCATCCCAACACTCCTGTCCACACCAGCACCCAAACCCCCCAGATCTGAGACAAAGGATAAAAACTTTTGCACAGTTTAGGTCTTTCCGATAGGATTTGCATCTCTTACTTTGTTATTCATTAAAAGAAAAAGAAACACAACTGAAACACACGATAACCAAACTAAGTTCTTACTACATTTTATTCCTTCTTTAATCTAAACATAAAGGCATAGAGTAGGATATTTGCTATAAGGAAATGAGCTGTCAGCTGATTTATGGTCTTGCTTTGTCTCCATCTCAACAGCCCCAAGTGCTCTCCAAGACCTATTTTTAGCAAGCTGTAAAAATTAGAGGCAATGAGGGACAGGGAGGACGCCAGGAGTTGAGAAATGTACAGAGAAAACTTATCTAAGCCTTCATTACCCTAATGCACCTCTGCCTGCTGGATCTGGATCCCACATGGACAATCACAGTGTTACACCGCCTCTGCTGCAAGGAGAGATCACCTGGGCAGCCACAGACCACAAAGGAGCCGTGGGAGGAGAAATCAGGAGAAATCCCTGGCTTTGGGTTTGTTTGATGGGGTTTTGGTGCTGGGCTGCTGCTGGGTTTGTGTTTGGGATGGTTTTTGTCAATAATGGCCATGATGGCACGGTGCCATTATGTACAAGGAACCTGTGCAGTGTTTAGATGGCAGACAAGAACAAATTCAGCCGCAGTCAGCACAGACTTTCCTTTATTCCCAGGATGCTTCAAATGGAAACCCACACCCTCCCCCCATTTCTCTTAACACCTAGCTCAACCATTAAATCAATAAAGGCAGTAGCCTTATTCATATTTTATTGGTCATTCCAACCAAATTATTCTAATAATTCCCTTTAACAAGAAGAACTAAGGCACCCTATTGCAGAAACTTTTATTTCCAGCACCTTCGCTTGCAAATGATGACAATAATTACTCTAAGTCCTATGCAGCATTTTCCATACAGGGCTGTAAGAGCTTTAACAATGGGAAGTTATTACCAGAGCTTTAACAATAGAAAGTTATTACCAGCATCCTTATTTGTGAGAATGAGGCGCAGAAAGATCAAACGAATCGCTGAAGATCATTCAGCAGCTCGACAGCAACTCAGGGAACAGAATTGTAATCTCCTGACCCTCCATCCTGAGCTGATTTGGACAGGGAAAAGAAAAAGCCTCCTTGAAGCACGTATGGAAAGGGTTTGTTTTTAAGAGTGCTAAAAAGAGCTTTTTCAAAGGAGCAGTGATGGCAAACGTCTGAAGTTTGGTAAAATTCTGAAAAAGAGATCAAATGATGCTATTAATTATTGCATAGGTGGGAAATGGATAAACAGGGGATGCACTTTTGCCTTTTGGCCTCTTACTTATCCCCTTTGGGATGTCCCATGGAGAAACCCCAACAATCAGATACCTTGTTGTATGAGCAATGTCACATTTAAGGGTTAAAACTCTTTTCTCTCCCTCATCATTCCTCTTCCCTTTGTTTTGGCCCCTGAACTGTCCAGGTTGACACAAAACCCAAAATCAACAGTGATCCAAAATCACATTTTGTTGATCCAAAATCAACATTGAATTGTGACCATCTTGGCCAACACAGTTTGCTCAGAAGTACCAAACACACACAAAGTCTCCATGAAACTCTTCCTGCTCAGAATTTTAGGAGACTGTTGAGGAGAAAGAACAGACCTTAATCAGCAGAAGAACCATGGAGAAACAGAATATTTATCTGAAGCCACATCCTTAAACCAAACAGGATGAAATCCTCTGAGGCAGCTATTAAGGAGATTGCCCAGCAGAAACGAAATTGAGCAAACCAGATTACCTCTAACAGGCTTATCCACTGGAAAAAATCATCAGAGCAGCAACAAGATAGTTTTGAGAGACAATTAATGAAAGGTAGGGGAAAGGGCAGATTGTAACAGGGTGACAAGGAGTGAAAATCCATAAAATAGAGATTGTCATGGCTGATCAGACGTAAGGACACTACACGACCCATCAGATGTCTGGGAGAGGAAAGGGAGTCAAGATGCTCACAGTGTCTTGTGTCTATGGCTTTGCCAGGGGCAGAGCTGCTTTTATCTTCTTTAATACAGCAAGAAGAAGAATTCCCCTGCTAGCTCAGTTGACAGCCATGAACTGGATCAAAAGAGCTTCCATCAGCACCATTCCACCCCAGAGCCCAGCCCTCCCCTGCTCCTGTCCGTGGCCACATCCCACAGCAGAAGGAGCCATCTTCTCCAAAACACAATCCTAAATGTTTAAACTAATAGCAAATCTCCAACAAATTAAAAATGGGTGAATGAATAAAGCCCACTGGATGATCTTGAACTGGAAATCTTCACACTGGAGGAAACCACCACTCCTTGAGCAGGCCCACAATGAAATGAAGAGCACAGAGCAAGGGCTCTGCACTGAATCGCTGCTGGGATAGCAGGGCTTTCTCTCACAGCAGAAATTATTTTAGGTAATTTCCAACCCAGACTCCTCCTAAATCCAAATCACAGCACAACATCAGACAAGAGAGGTAGCCCTAAACCTCCTCCATTACCTTCAAAGCACTGCCACCCCTACATGCTCCTCAGCAGTGGAACCAGGCAGAAAAACAAGAAAAAAAATCCCACTGAGGAAACACTGAGGGCTCCTGGCATGAGAAGATGCCTGTGCCATCAGCTCTGGCTGAGGATGGGACAAGCAGGGACAGACAGATTAAGGGATTTGCCAGAGCTAATGACACAGACAACTTTCCACTGACTTCAGTAGGCTTTGGACCAAATGCCTGTACAAAGAGCTGCACTCAAGAGCTATCAAGAAGCTTAATTCATTAACATTTTTTAAGTACTTTTAGATCCTGGAGTGAAAGGCTATCAAAGTGCAAAGTCATTTTATTAGCGATAACAGTCTAAGAACAGCGAGTTGAATCCTTCAGTCTACAGCTTCACGGCGCAAATGGATTTGTAACACAAAGATGCCACAAAGTCCTAAGAGATATTAAAACTTCCTTGCATAGGCTTTTACTAGACACTACTTTTTGAAGATTCCCTTTAGCTTCACAAATTCTGATGGTAATTATTGATAGTCCTGCAGCAGGATGGACCCAAACCCACTGAAGGAGAGCAGGAGGATGCAAAGGCTCTCGTTGGTGTCAGCAGAGCCCATGTGCTGTGTCAGGACCAAGGGGACCTGAATTCCTCCCGTCCTCCTGGGAAGCAGAAAACGAAGCTGTCACGGGCTCTGTGCACGTGGTTCTCCACATTTGTACAAGGGAATGGCTCCCAGGCAGTGTGGGAGGGCACAAGGCAAAAAGCTGGCCTTGCCCGAGGATCCTCTTCTTCTCCAAAATGAAATCTCAAGCCGATGAAAACATTGGCAGCAGGCAGCGGAAGATGCAGTGTACTCCTGTGTCGTTGTGCTGGTGGAATAGACTCCATCCTGTTCCCTCTGGCCCCAGATCAAGAGCTGCTCCTCACAGGAATTTTCCATTATCCTGTGGCAAACACACCAGGGCAATCCGGACGCTTAACCAAGTTACTCTCTGACCCCCCCTCTCCTGCAGCAGCGAGGGCTTGCATAAACACGAGCCATTTCTCGTAGGATGTGTGATTCCAGCACCACAGCCCAAGTGAATCGGGGCTGGAATTCCCAGTCTGCCTGACAAACTGCAGTGGGGCAACATCATTAGTCCTCTTTGCTCCAGCTCTGCCCTCCTGTCTGTCCCCAGACCCTGCTGTCCCCCATTCCCAGTTGCTGAGCCCCCAATTTATTTCCACAGCCCAACAGACTCGAAACCAGGGGAAGTATGGAAGCTCTCAGCATCCCTCCTGTTTCCACTTCAATAAATCCTTTTCTTGCCCTCCTTTCCCAGGCTGGGCTGGGAACTCATCTCCAAATCCATACAACCATCACCCCATTGCTCTCAGCTGGATCTCCACACAAAAGGGATGGCGAGTGCCAATTCACACCCAGTAATTCCAAGGGGAGCATCTCCATCACTTCAGCTGCCATCCTCAGGCAGAGGGGCTCTGCAAACACATGTAAACTAAACCCCAGAAAACCTTTGTGGATACAGAGATCACCATTATCACAGGTGCCCTAAAACCAGCCAGGAGCAGGAGCCCCCCTGGCATTTTGGGGTGGCACAAAGGGCTGGCCCGAGGTGTGCCCAAGGTGCTGATAAACGCACAGAGCTTATCCTGACAGTCCCTCTGCCACGTTTATTTGCTCAAGAAAAACGTTCGGCATCTCCTTATCCCTGCTCATTTCCGATGTGGTTTCTACTTTCCCCAGGGTCACAGGCACTGCCAGGCATCCCTGAGGCTTATTTGTGTTTGGAGCCATCTGCTAAAGCACGGAGGCTGCAGCGAGAAGGAGCCACCAAAGAGCGCTGTGGTTTCCTTGGTAGGGGAAGCGACTAAAAATCATTTGGTTGATTCCCTCTTCCCAGAGATCTGGTCTCAAATAATGCAGTGGCTCAGTTCCAACGACATCATCTCTCCCAGCAGCACGGGCTCAGTTTTATCCTGGACAAGGCAGAAGGCTGCAAACTCCACAAACACACGCTTCATTACGCTGCGGCGCATCCGCCGCCTCGCTCGGTCTGGCTGGCAGGGGTGAGGGAATATGGGGATATTTCACCCCCCAAAATCCACACCCGGCTCCTGGCACTTTGCAGGTGCCCCCTCCTTCCACCTTCCTTCACTAACTGGTCAGCAGCAAAGCTAAAAAAGCCTTAATCCTGCAAAAAAAAGCTTCTGTATGAGGGAGAGACTGGAATCGCTGCCAGCTCTGCAGGGGGGGAGAGGAGAAACCGTCCCCAGCGCAGGGACAGGCACACAAAGGCCACATTGTCCCACGCTGCAATTAACTCCAGGGGGAAAAAAAAAGGCCAAGGCTTTCTATTTGTGAAGGGACAAGGCTTTTCTAGGACATATCCAGCCAGCAGCAGGTCCCTGCCCTGCAGCGTGCAGGATGCTGCTTGTGCACCCAAAAAAATTTAGGGTACAGACCCCCGTGGCACCCGGTGCTGCTGCGTGCACAGGGAGCTTCACTTTCAGTTGGCATTTTTCTAATATGAGTTTTACAGGGGCAACAAGATCCAGAGGCTTTCAAAGCCTCTTTGCAATTTGTCGGCACTTTCCTGGAGCTGGAAGGGATGAAGTTGTTGGGAATATCATGAAACAAGTGCCACATCACCTCTTTGAAACTCAAATAGCAAGAGACCACATCAAGTCTTCAAATATTAATCTGTACTTACCAACTAATCAGCACTGACAAAAATAACCCATATAATTATCAGAACACTACCACCTAAATAATGAATTATATGCCTTATTAAAAAGTATAATAGATTAGAGGACGTGAAACAATTGCAATTAGTAAAACAAGAAACGCTGGGAAACAAAAAAACCCTACAAGTGTGATCTGAATTGTATAAATTAATGTTCCAAAATAGCGACTGATCTCGTCCGACACATCAAACAGCAGGAACTTTTGAAGCCTATCACAACCCAATGAATGCAATTCACCTTAAAATTGCTGAAAACTCATATTAAGACATTGCCTTTGCTGCTCAGAGCGTTGCTTTGTCCACGACACCTGCCCAGGCTGGGGAGGCTGTTACTGGGAGCGAGCCCACTCCTGTGAATGTAATTGCTTTGTGAGGAGAGGATGGGGTGGGGGACGGGGATGCTGCACAGATAACAGCCAGGGGAAGCAGGGATGCCTCCAAGCACTCAGAACATTCTCAGTTTTCCTTTAATATCACCAGGCCCCCTGTGCTGCACATTACCCAGGCTCAGCCCTGTCCTATATAACAGCGAGGAGGGGTGGAAAGGAGGGACACACTCAGCAGACCTGTCCCTCACTGCTCTTGCTGTCCATCCCATTAGTGCCCCCATGGATGTTGCAGCATTTCCCCATCCCAGGACTACCCAAACCTGTGCTTTTGGTCAAACACACCCTGGTGCCCCGTTCACCCCTTTGGTTATGGACCCAGCCATCGTTACCAACACAGCACACAGATCCTGGGCTCAAACCTGCCAGAGGGTAGGGATGGATGGGATATTGGGAAGGA
This sequence comes from Malurus cyaneus samueli, assembly GCA_009741485.1. NCBI lineage: Eukaryota > Metazoa > Chordata > Aves > Passeriformes > Maluridae > Malurus > Malurus cyaneus. Next base: position 2,805,427 of record CM019232.1, on the reverse strand, counting down.
ATTCTTCTCTGTGAGGGTGGGAAGGGTGCCCAGAGAAGCTGTGGCTGCCCCTGGATCCCTGGCAGTGTCCAAGGCCAGGCTGGACAGGGCTGGGAGCAGCCTGGGACAGTGGAAGGTGTCCCTGCCCATGGAGGGGGTGGGATGGGATGGATTTTAAAGCCCCAACCCAAATCATTCTGTGATCTCTGCAGAGATTCTATGACACGTTCATGGTGTGCAAAAAGATCCTCCAAGTCCTCAACCTCCCCCTGCAATCTTCAAACACCAAGGGTGAATAAATCCCAAAAATGCTGTTGGCCTTTTTTTTTTTTTTTTTGCCAAAACTACTACTGTTCCGTTCTCTGCAATATTTACCTTTCAAGGGCTTTAATGCTCGCTGCAGTCCTGACACAGCTCAGCTGCAGAACACACTCCTAATTGTACCCCAAGGTATAGCACAGAAGAAAAAATATAGCTCAAAAAGAAACAAAAAAAAAAACCTTTAGAGAAAAAAAAACAACAACCAAACCAAAATGTTGATTGCATAATAATTTTTAAATAAAGAAATCCCAAACTCAATATGTCTTTGAGATGGTATAATAGCACCTGAACAAAGGTCATTGATCTTAAAAATAACATCCTCCTTCCGACCAAGAAGAAAGATGGTGAAATTCTTCTTCAGTTTGAAACAGCCTTTTAATAACCTGAGTGCTGCTCCTGTGGGCTGGAGGTTGCAACAAGGACAAAGCAACTCACTTCCTGTTCAAAATTAATTTTATTTAGCTCAGCCCTCAATAATTAATGCCATTCCTTGCAAACACATCCCCAAATGTCTCTCTCTGATAACCTACACCAAGTTAGGTGAAAAAAAAAGACTTTTGGTTAAACTGTCCCTTGTAGTGATCAACACACTGCAACTCTCAGCTGGATTTACAGCATTTTTCTCCTCACAGGTGATCAACAGGTACCTTTACTAAAACAAGGCATCTTTGATTTAATGTTCTACCTTACTCCACCTTTCAAAAGAGGTTTTTTCCCCCAAAAGAATGTGTTAATACTTCACACAAAAATATTTTCCATCTGAGCTCACTTTGAAGAGAGAGTTTCAGCTGGAGACAATTAGGAAGGTCAGGAACAGAACCCAAAGAGCAGAGGGGAGGGGGTGATGCACGGGCAGGGGCCAAGACCCCACTAGACATTAATTTAACTTGGAGCATGTGGCTCTTCACACCAAAGCCTGGAACTGGTGGGGCACTTAAAAAAATCTCACGTAGGACCGTTTGGAAGTGTAGATCCTTCGAGAGAAACGAGCCAGATTTTAATTCAGGGATTTTGCATTATGCTGGAAAACATTTTCAATCCAAGCTGAAACTGTACAGCCTCTTGCTTCCTTGCAGCTCTGCCGCTGTGTCAATGCATGGGAAAGAGAAAATTACTGGAGAAGAAGTTAACTCCAACCCAAGGTGAAGCCAAGTTGTTTGTTTTCAATACAAAAACCCACAGAAAAGAAATGCAAAACACGAAAGAGCCCAGAGCCAATGGTGAAATTCACATTCAGTCGGAGGATTTTCCGAGGGTAAATGTTTGTTTTCATCCCAGTGCACTCAGGTCAGCTTGAATTTATGTTAATGCCATCAACACAGCAGTGCCAAAATACTCAGTGCCTGACAACCTGTAGGTTAGGGGCTTTTAAAAACTGTTAATCTGTCCCGAGTGTAACCACTCAGCACTGCCCAGTCTAAGTCTGCAGGACCTATGGCAACACTGATTTTGGTCAAAATCAGTGCAGACTGCACAACACAGACACAGCCCAACACCCTTATTTACTGTAAGCATTATTTTCTCACTAAATCCCCAATCTCCACATTTTTGCCAGCTACCACGAGCACAATGACATTTGCTTCCCAGTTTGCCATCCCTTATTTATGTTTCCATCCTAAATCACTGTCCTGCCCGCTGTTTGCAACACTAAGTTTATCATCAGTTGTGAATTTAATTAACATGTTGTTTTTCCCTTCAACCAGATCACTAATGGAGTTGGTAAATCAAATGTGCCACTGTACTCCATAACAGTGGATTTGTGATATTCCCCAGAGGTCAGAGGACACACAAACCGTGGAATGAAATTCACTGAGACATAAATACAGCGTCCTCATCTGTGACAGTCGGATACAATCATACTCCAGTGATGTGAGCATTATGTAAGAGAACTTTGTATCCAGCCTCTTCCACAGAAATGCCATAAGACCAATATAGAAAAACACAAAAACGGGCTGACAGTCCATTTCATACATTGCTTCTCATTCTCCTTTCATTTGTGCTGCCGGGTCAGTAATATTTACTATTTTTTCATCAGAGCTTAAGCAGAAAAATACCAACAGGGCAGTATTCCTATTTATTTTTAAATGAAGGATGGAGATTAAAATGGGGAATGTTCTATTTGTCCTCCTGAGACTGTTTGGGATCTTCTGTCCCTTCTTAGGAGAATTGGCTGAATGGGGCTTGAAGCAACCCAGTCTAGTGGACGGGGTCCCTGCCCATGGCTGGAGATTGGAACTGAATGATCTTTAAAGTCCCTTAAAACCCCATCTGTTCTCTGAATTTATGATTGAGCAGGTCCCCACATGCTTTCCCCAATGCACATCACACACAGCTCTTGGAATTAACAAAAAAAAAAAAAAAACCCACAAAAAAAAACAACCAAAACAAAAACCCAAAAAAACACAGGAGGTTGCAATGAAAACTAAAACCCAAAACAACACAGATAATTACTGTCCAGTTTGGACTAAGCTGTCCAGCCCCACAACAGTGACCCTCAGTGTCCACCACCGATGTCCAGCATGGACCAGTGACCTCAGCACCCACCTGTGATGCACCAGATCCCTCAGCCAGCGGGTGTGTAAGATTTTGCACAGGTAGCAGCTATCAGAAAGCGTTTAATAATCAATAAATAAATGAAAACAACAAACCTTGTCCCTCCACAATCACACGGCTTGATTCTTATTCCTAGTTTTCTCTCAGGACTGTGCTGAGCAGCCTCTGGCTCAGGAGAAGGTTCCACCTCTGAGAGCAGCAGCAGTGTGGAATGTTCCCATGGTGAACCGATTGAAATACGAATGAACAGGGCAAGGCTGGGTTCCTACACCCGACAGCACTCACCTGCTCACCTGGAGCACCTCAAAGAGCAGGGTTTGGGGTGCGGCTCACAACCCCAAACACCCAACGAGGTCGCAGTGTTTGGGACACCACGGCTTGGCGGGTCAGGGAGGGCGTCGGGCAAAAAAAACAGAGCTGGGAAAACCCTTGAGGAGCCAACCCCGCTCGCAGGCACCTCCAGACAGGATTTGACGCAAGCACGATGGGGCAGCCTTTCCCAAACTCAGCCCTTAATTACACTGAAGAGGCGATGCAGCCAGCGGGGAGATTAATGGGATGGGTGGGATCATCTCGCCCGCTACCCCCGGACCAGCCCCGCACCTGCCCCAGGGCTCGGCTCCGGCGTGACGAGTCTCGCCGGGGGAGCCCTGCCAAGCTTCGAGGGCTTCGCAATTAACTTTCACAACAAACCGAAGCCCTCAAGAGCTTTTTAATCTCCAAATAAGTAGGAGATGTGGGTCCCCGCCAAGGCTTTTGTGCCCCGGTTTATCGGCGAGGCGCTGATAAGGAGCTCGCTGCTTTGTGTCTGTCGGAGCGCAGGCACACAACGGGAGCTCCGGTTATCCACCTTCATTTCCACAGCAGGAAAAGCACGGGAGGAGCCGTGCAACAGGTTAAAAAAAAAAGCACAGGAAACGTTTTCGCCAAGCAGCTCAGCCTTGTGCAAACAAGCTTGAAAAGAAATGCTGAAGAGCAAAGATAAAAATTCCAGCGCAGGTAGCATGCGCTGCAAAAATCTGGTTGCGCCGTTCCCCATCATAAAAAAAAAAATAAACTAAAAAAACCTAAAGCTATAAAATGCGCGTAATACGTTCGAGATTTCATCAGAAAGCAGCTGATCTTCCCTGCCAGCCACCAGTTTACAAGAGGTGAAATAACCACCGGAGCAAGCCCGGGCTGGCCGGGATGGAAGGAAATCTCTGCGTGCGGATCCCGGCCCGGCACGATCCTCATCGCCATTCTCTGCTGGCACTCGTCACACAGACACACACACGGCTCTGGTGCCTGCGGAGTTCAGCGCCTGACCATCCCCTCAGCGTGAGAATACTGCTAATAACTCCCAGAACAAGTCTCCAGAGAGGAACGTGGCTCTCCCGCACGCCCTTCCTCTCCCCGGGGAGCGGAGACGCTGCTGCAGCAGTGCACGAACATAGATGCTTGGCCTCGGCTTCACCCAGCATCATTTTGGGCAAAATTCACAAAGAATTGGCTGTGTATTGCCTAGGACAACACTTTGGCATCCTCCTTGACTTTGAGCCTCAGCCATAGCATCCCATAGTAACCCATTCTTCCTCACCCCTTGTTCCCTGACAGACTGAAATAGCGAAACCTTCATTTTTTTTATCTATATTCAAAGTTCTGTGGTGATTTGTTTTCCTCACCATTTTTTACTAATTTTCAGTGATGAAAACTTCTTGGTGTTATTAATTACCAATTTAATCCTGCTTTCCTAATGACATGTACACACAGATTTACCGTAAGATCAGAGCAGCTCTGATAATCAGGGATAAACCCAGCGTGCTAAAGAGGGTTAAACTTTTCTGTTTGTCTTTCCTGTTGGTCTAATTAATGGTATCACCCTCTAAACCGTGCACACACACGTCAAGAAAGTTAAGATATGCCGAAAAAGTGCTGCAAAGGAACCAGAATATATTTAATAACTTCCTACCAGTTACCTCCAGCACTACATCCATCTGCTTTTAGCCAACAATACCCAGCTCTCTTCTTACTCGAAATACTTGGTTTGCTAAGTGGCTTTGGCCATTGAAATAAAAAATGAACAAAATCATCTTCAGAACATTGCTTGATTTTTCTGCTTCCCCTCTCCTCACCAGATTGCCACAAGGATATCAACGCTCATTTGCTGATTCAAGTCCAGGAAAGATGAAAAACATCACTGCAGAATGAGCTTGTACTTACATCGGCAGAAACGACCGAAAATGAATTAGCAAATGAGAGCTACCTCACAAAAACTGCAGTTCAGCAAAATATCCCCCAATTTCGACTCTTTATGTACAGCTGCAACTAAAAGGGACTGGAATGAATCACAGCAAGTCTTCAAGGCTCGGGTAATTTTCTTTCTTCAAGAGAATCCAAAAGCTCAGCTGCTCCCAGCTCGGAGCACACTGGAGGATCCTACACATCCTCACAGGTGTCTGACACCAAATTCTCTCAATCCTAACCCTGACCCACCTCCTGGTGTAAAGATGGCACCAAGGGGTGGAAACAACCCTTTGAAATTAGAGGAACCTTCACAGCAGCACCAAATCCCACGTGCTCGAGAGCCAGGGCTATCAGGAGGTTGATAAAGGCCCTAAAACAGGCAGAGCCATACAAATTTACATCTTAAGGTTATAAATACTGTTTTGACTGCTCCCAAGGCTCACCAGGAAGGATTTGCTTGATTTCTCCCTGCACAATATTCCCATCCACTGGAAATGGCTGTGCAAAGGCAGGTTTGACTGAACACGATGAGGTCAAAGGTGTCTGAGCTGAAATCACGGTATGGACAGGCTGTCACTGACAGCCCAGCCAGCTCTGCTCCTCTGCTATTATCTGCATGTGTATCTGCCAACAAGCACAGTTAATGCTTATCTGAATATGGGCTTTTAATCCTGCAGGGTGGTCATTACCACAGTATTGTCACGCTAATTAACAGGTAAAGCTCTCACGGCTTTTTTTACACACATTTCCCCAACCAAAATAAAACAAATATAAAATAGTCGAGATCCTACATCCAGATTTTGCACCAGGCTGTTTCCAGGAGCTACAGTTGCCCTGGTCTGTGGCAGCCCAACCCCAGCAGCAGAGGAAACACTACAGTCCACAAACCACAACAGCATCAAAAAGAAACCCCAGCCCAGGATAATACAGCTCCATTTAAATGGGGAAAAAAAAAATCTTGAAAGAACCTACACGGTATTCAAACCTCTTTAGTAAAGTGCTTTCCATTAATCCTGCCACACGTGAAATGCTGAATCAAAGACGTTCAGTAAATGTGCCTAGCAGAGGAATTACGCCCAAAATCAAACCGGTCCCTAATGAGTGCACTCAGAAATGACAGCGATAAGCAGGGCACGGGAGATGTGTTAAATTACATCATTTACCAAAATGCACTGGAAATTATGCATGTCCAAGGAGGAAAAGCGCATTAAAAGGTTCTCTGCAAAGGTGGCAAAATGCAAAGTGCTCTTTGAAGCTTTGCTTTGCCTGAAACGAGCGGCGGATGGTTCTGGGTGCCACACTGGGAGCTGTCCCAGAGCCATGGCCACTGCAGACCTTCACAGAGCTCCTGCAAAGCTTGAGCAGCCCCTGAGCAACTTCTGAGAGCGTGAGGCAGTCCTGGAGCTGGAGAAGAGCCAGCAATGACAGGGGCATGACAGCATGGGCAGGCAGTTCCTGCTCACCCCATTCCCTCCTTTGATCCCTGTGCACTCAGCAGCTCCCAAACTGGGGCAGACAGCACTGGGGACATGCTGGGGGGACCCCTTGGGACCAGTGGTGACAATCCACTCAGCCCCTCTGATCCCAGGCTCTCCCAGCTCTGCCTCACCAACCCACTGAAAGCAGCACCACAACACCAGGGCCTTGCAGGAACCCATCCTGAACCTGCACAACTGCCTGGGTACCTCCTAACTGATAAATCCTACAACATCTTTGCTTATGTTACAGTGTGCTATCCCAAACCAGAACCTTTGGATATTAAATGCAGATTTTTCACTAAATAGGTAGCCTTTTGGTGTTTTCTCAGACCCATGCTGCTATGAGCTTTATATTTTTAAGGGTTTTTTTTCCCTCCCACAGGAGCTTTGGCCTCACCACCTCCCTCTGCTTTCCATGGAAATTTAAGAACCCCATTAATCAGCCCTCTCACCCTGAGCTGTCAGTTCTGGACCTCTCTTGACCGCGAAAGGAGATCATGCAGGAAACTAAAGCTCATTTGAGCAAACCCTGTGTGGCTTTAAAACAAGCTCCCTTCCCAAGGATGACAAAAACGATCTTTGCAGATTCAATTACACGATGCAAATGTGGTGGGGAGCACACCGTGTCTCTACCTGAAACGCTTCCTGCCTGAGCCATCAGCTTGGCAAGAAAAAAAAAATGACAAATTTGGGCAAAGCCATTTAGCAGCTCTGAATATACCATAGGGGATATAAAAGGTCAAGGAATTAATGTTAAGAATCTGCAGTGGATAAAACAACAGGTTTTGCCCGAGCAGATAATGCAATAATTGACAAACATAAAAGCAAATAACTGGGTGCATTTAAGGCTAGAACAAACAATGATGAACACACAGACAGAGAATATTTTACCATCACAGGATGAGGAATCGGTTTTCTGAATGTGCTGCTGTTACACAAAACCACACAAAGACGTCATTCAGCTTCCAGGGAGAATCAAAAGCCCAACAAGCAACTCGGAGCTGGGCTCTGCTCATCCTCACACCCTCCTTGAGGAGTCAGCCTGGTGAAACACTGCAGAGGGAGAGGGCTCTGAGATGAAAATGGGTCCCCCCATGTCTCCTCCAGCACCTCTGCCACATCAGAGGGCAGCTGCTCTTCAAAATGTATCTGCATTTGGAGATTTTCCTGCTGAAAATCTCAGTCTGGTCCACTAAAACCTTTACAGCAGTCCTCCAGGTTTCTCCTAATACATTATTTTTCCTCTTCCCGCAGCTTAAGAGAGTGCCTAGACCATCCAAATCTTTAGCATCAGAAGTAAGTTGCTCAAATCTATTCCTTGAATCAATTTGCTTTGCTTTCCACCCCTAATAGAGCAAATCTCCCTGGAAAATAGGCAAACACTTCCCGTGCTTGTGTGCCTGCAGCAAGTTTCGACCTGCAGCCGTATCTTACAACTATTGGAAATATCCTGAAAAAAAAAAATTATGATGGGAAGGCAGAGGCCACTCAAACCAGTATCTTACAAAAAGACCTTTTAACTCAGCCCTAAAGGTTATGGGATTCTCCTGTGCACATCTGAAAAAGGAGATGAAGCCAAAACAAGGCATTTTGGGATACTGTGCTTTTAAAAGAGAGCAAGGAAGCTGTTTTTGGGAATTAGCAATGGTATGACTGCTGCCCAAGCCTAGTGCTGGGATCTCCATTCAGTCCATTGGTCATAGCCAGCAGTGATCCCACACTGCTTTTCCCAGGTCATTTCCAAGGAGGATGATGGACAGAATTTAGTTAAAATTTAGGGCTGCAGCAGAGTGGGTGCCCTGCCAGCCTTCATCACCTCTGCCATGCACACTCACAGGCACCCAGCACTGGAAAACTCTCCAGTTCCACAGTGACCAAGGGAATGGCTGCAAATTCATGTTCTGGCTGAAATTAGAGAATAACGAGAGATCGTTTCTGCAAATGTCATGATTTGGTAAGAATTAAAAGGCAAAGGAAACCCAAGAGACTCAAGGTTTAGGCTCTGGGTTCCAAATGTGGTCAATGGCCTCACTCTGCTGGAGCAGAGCTAAAGCTCTGTTTTACCTTTCCTGCAAAAAAAAAAAACAAAAAAAAAACAAACAAACAAAAAAAAACAACAAACACTTCCCAGCCATGTCACTGTCCAGGTTTGATTGTGCTGTGAAAGAGAGTCAGAGAAAAACTGCAGATAGGCATCAGGACACCATTGTGTTCCCTGCTCTTCTTCACATCCCACATACTCACACCAAACGTGATTTTCCCCACCTTCAATTCTGCAGAAAGTAGCATGTAAGGTGATTTAGCTCCCTACTGAGGGAGAACACCCATTCTATGAGAGAGGAGGTGATGGAGGGGTTTGGGATGCTCCCCCAGGTGACACCCAGGAAAGTGAGACCACAAAGAAGAGAAGGCACAGGACAGCAGCAGCAGAGGCTGTGACACATCAGCTCCCTGTCAGATAAACCCAGGGATTCAGTTCCCAGATACAGCCTCTAAAATCTGTGAAATCTTAATTTAGAGGAAGAAGTGGCATGAAAAGACGTGAGTCAGAATGACTCTGTAAGGACCAAGAAAGGAGAGAAATGGATTTACGGATGTTCTGGAAGAGATGCTCCTTCCAGAAAAAACATTTACAGAAGAAACAAGGGACAAGGATGAGTCTCCAAGGCTGGATCAAGAGCATCACTCTGTCCCTTTTCCTTCTTTAGTGAGAAGGGTGATCCTCTCCCAAACTCTGGGTGCCCACAGGAGACCCAGGATGCCCTTAGGATAGCACTACACCCCACCTTTCTGTGGGCATCTCTGCCCAAATGATCCCACAGCAAATTTTAGCCTCCTGTACTTAAAACTATGGCTGACCACATATCTGAAAAGCAAAAGAAAAAGAGCTTTTTCCATTTCTCTGGGCAAACACAGCCCTGCCCACTGCAGCTCTCCCACCACACAAGTGTCAGAAATCCTCATGACAAAAACCCATTTCTCACTAATTGCTCTGTGCAAAAACATTTCTCTGCTGCAGCTCATCTTCTGCACTCCAAGGCAGAGGTCTCTGCAGTTCACCCATTTTCAGACACAGACACATCATTTTATCAAGCTGAAAAGCAGAAACCTGACCCAAGAGCCACCCACACCAAGTCCAGGTGGGAACAGCCAGCCTGCATCGCCCATGATCAGCTCTGTCCCCATCCCAGAGGCTCCTTGCAGGGATTTGGGGAAGGAGAGCACTGACAAGAATAGGGAATAAGCAATTTATCAGATTGTGGAAGCCTGAACTGGTCTGAGAGGTATTGGGATGTCTCTGGGAGCTGCTGCCTCCTGCCAGTATCACTCCATCGATATCTCTAAAGCTGCTCTCCAGCTGTTCTGGTCCCCCTGGGGAGCCTCTGCTGTCTCACAGCCCATCCTCATCACTCCACCTCACCTCTAAACCCTCCCCATACCTCCAAGCCTCCAGTCACCCCCCTTGGCCACAGGTGCAGAAGGAAAGCCTTGGGAAGAGATTTTCCTCACCTCTGCAGCTCCTCCAGACAAACCAATTACAGGAAGAGCTTCAAAGCTTTCAAAAGCAGTTATTTCATTTCTGTATTCTAGTGAGACCGCTTCTTTTCCTTAAAAAAAAAGCTAAATGCATCCCACCTCCTACTGCCACAGAACACATTTCCAAACACCAAAATAATCCAGCTGGAGGTTCTGCAAAATCCATCTCAACACCCAAAAACATCACCCATAAATTCTCCAGTAAAACTGTACAGAAATGAAAAACAGGAAGAGGGCAATAAAGAACAACCCATTGACCTTTCAGCATCCCACAGGTGAGGGATGAAAAACCCTGCAGAATGAGGTCTCTGGGTGACTGATTCCCTGGGGGTTTGCGTGGCACGCGGCGTTCCGAGCACGGGGCTCCGCTCTGATCCAGAGCGCTGATCCCACGCCTCGCTGGCAACCAGGAACTGTGGGGGCTGAATTTGAACAAGGAGAAGAAAGTTTGGCTCCACATTGTGCTGGGGTTCAGTGCCAGGTGCACAGGGATGGAGCTCAAGGAGAGCTGTTTGTACCCCCAGGCTGGGCAAGGAGCCCCTGCCCAAAGCCTCTTTTGGCATCTGAGAATTCCACGTTCAGCCCCAGAGACAGAGAACACCGAGTCCACTGATGTGTCTGGAGGAACAAAGAATAAGTAAGGAGAGGACAGACTGCCCTTTTGGATGACTCCCAGCCCCACCAGTGATTATCTGAGAGTGCCTGAGCCCAACCCACAAAATCACACTTAATCTCCCCCACTTTAAGACTGGGATTTGTTTCTACATCCCTCTCCCCACCTTCAAGTCTAACACCATTTCCATGGTTATACTTCAAACTGGGGAGTCAAAAGCCCTGGATTAAGTTCTCCTTCAACTTCAGTTTACTTGAGCTTACTCATCCTTTGGAGCTTCATTACAACTCCCCTGGACAAAGCCTAAAGCAATGACAATCTAAATATTATGCTAACCATGCCAGATGAGGCTCTTGAATAGGAAAGCTCCAGAAAAGGTATTTAAATTAACATCTTCAAAGACTAAGATGTAGCAGGGACCTGGGGTGTTATCTGCAGCCAGTTCCCTGCATCTAAAGCAACCATGGGAACATTGCTAAGCACAGATTTATTTTCCAGCACAGGCAATTGTTTTAGAGCATGAAACTAGTTGCTCCCTCAACCCCTGAACCACGCAGGACAAAGGGAAACAATGTAGGAAATCATTAGAAAGAGTAATAGTACAGCAAGACCTTGATCTTGTGATAAGCATGGTACAAAAACGCTCCCGATGCCCGACTGGGCAGCAGTATCCAAATTCCTCAGGCTTCTTTACAGTATCAGCTCTCCAGCTCTGGAAGAACAAATAGCAGGGAAGATTTCTGAAGAGATGAAAATGGTACATTTTCAACAGCCTGAGATGATTACTCACAAAATAGCAACAGCACAGAGGTAACTGATTGCCTCCCGGGCAAAAGTCAAAGTCTTTGCATTGTAGCTATGAAAGGATACCGAGATCAAAGGGAAAAAGAGAAAAGTCTATTTTAGGCTGCCATGAGCAGAAAGGTCCTCCTGGCCCCTTGGCATCACCACATAGCAAGACGCGAGTGAAATCTCTCTAATGCTGCCCATGCCCATGATAACTGCACAGTGAGGAGGAGACTTTCACTGCAGGGGCAGAGTGCAGCTCCTGCCCGAGCCGCCAGAGTCGTACCTCACCTGGAACGCAGGCGGCCAACTGCGCAGCATGGGCAGAGAGCGGTCAACACACAGAACTACACAAAAACCAACGCACTCCGACACCACAGAAAATGGCGCTAGTGGCCCAGACTCGCGCGCATGTGAAGACCTAATAGAAATCAACTTCAACAAACCTGCCAGCAAAACAATGCATGCAGGAGGATGTCAGGGGTTCTATGGGAGAGGCACGTGAAGGAGCGGCACATGCAGAGTCTGGTGCAGCACCATTCTGACTGCTGTAGGAACCGAGGGGAGTACATGAGACAGACACACACAGACACCGTAGACAGACTAGCAATAGCATGCAAGGTGGTACATAACTCGGAGCGAGAGACACCAGGCACGCACAACACACGAGCGGAGAGTGATACAGTTTGTGGCCAGTGGGTCTATCAAACTATGGACGCGTACAGACTCGCACAGCACAACAATGCATGGCCGAAGGCGTCCCAACAACTGACCAATCGGCAAGACCCCCCACACAGCAATGCATGGCCCGTAGGTCATCAGGGTTAAACGTGTCACACACACAAAAAGAGCCAACCACACAGGCGGAGATTGTCATGGCTCGAGGGGGTAATAGAGCTCGTGCCAACAAAACAACGACTCTCCACATAAACAAAGCAGGAATATGCTCCACACAATAAGGCTGCTTATGGAGTTGTGTCTCTTATCTATCTGTCGCGAGCTGGGCTCATTCATGAATCCTTCTCACTTATGACCAATATGCCACGGCAGATGGGTCATAACTGACCACACGACCCCCAGCAATGCATGGCCAGGGGTCATAACTGACCACCAGACCCCCACAGCAATGCATGGAGCAGGTCATAACTGACCACCAGATCCTGCCAACAGCAATGCATGGCCAGGGGTCATAACTGACCACACAGACCTGCACACACAATGCATGGCAGGGGTCATAACTGACCACACAGATCTGCCACACCACTGCATGGCCAGGGGTCATAACTGACCACACAGACCCCACACAGCAATGCATGGCCAGGGGTCATAACTGACCACACAGACCCACACACAATGCATGGCCAGGGGTCATAACTGACCACACAGACCCCACACAGCAATGCATGGCCAGGGGTCATAACTGACCACACAGACCCCACACAGCAATGCATGGCCAGGGTCAATACTGACCACACAGACCCCCCAGCAATGCATGGCCAGGGGTCATAACTGACCACACAGACCCCACACAGCAATGCATGGCCAGGGGTCTTAACTGACCACACAGACCCACACAGCCAATGCATGGCCAGGGGTCATAACTGACCACACAGACCCCACACAGCAATGCATGGCCAGGGGTCATAACTGACCACACAGACCCCCAGCCAATGCATGCCAGGGGTCATAACTGACACACAAGACCCCACAGAGCAATGCATGGCAGGGGTCATAAACTGACCACACAGACCCCCACGACCAATGCATGGCCAGGGGTCATTAACTGACCACACAGACCCACAGCAATGCATGGCCAGGGGTCATAACTGACCACACAGACCCCAGACAGCAATGCATGGCCAGGGGTCATAACTGACCACACAGACCCCACAGAGCAATGCGTCAGGGGTCATAACTGACCCACACAGACCCACACAGCAATGCATGGCCAGGGGTCTAACTGACCAAATAGACTGCCACACCAATGCATGGACAAGAGTCATAACTGACCACACAGACTCCCAACACCAATGCATGGCCAGGGGTCACAGCTGACCACAGACTGACCACACCAATGCTCTGCTCCACCCCCCCCCGGTCACCAGCATCCCTCCCCGGACCACTGAGCACATCCTTTGCTCACAATCAATTCAACCAACACTAACTGAAGCA
>CM019232.1:2780371-2791737 GCA_009741485.1 Malurus cyaneus samueli | reverse complement strand
AATATAAAGTATTGCAGATTTTTCACTAAATAGGTAGCCTTTTGGTATTTTCTCAGACCCATTTGTGCTATGGCTTAATTTTTTTTAAGGGTTTTTTTTTTCTCTCACCAGTCAATGACAAGGGCATGAGAGCATGGGCAGGCAGGGCAAGGTGGCAGCTCGTGAGCCCTGTTCAGCATTCCCTGCTCACCCAAGTTCCCTCCTTTGACCTGTGCACTATCAGCAGCTCCACCGCTGGGGCAGACAGCACTGGGGACATGGCTGAGAGGACCCTTGGGACAGTGATGACAATCCACTCAGCCCCTCTGATCCCAGGCGTCTTCCAGCTCTGCTCACCACCACCTGAAAGCAGCACCACAACACCAGGGCCTTGCCAGGAACCCATCCTGAACCTGCACAACTGCCTGGGTTACCTGCCAAATTGATAAATCCTACAACATCTTTGGCTTATGTCTGCAGTGCTACCCCAAAAGAGAACATTTGATATTAAATACAGCTTTTTCACTAATAGGTAGCCTTTATGGAGTTTTTCTCAGACCATGCTGCTATGAGCTTTACTATTTAAGGGTTTTTTTCCCTCCCACAGGAGCTTTGGCTCACCACCTCCCTCTGCTTTCCATGGAAATTTAAGAAAACCCCAATTAATCAGGCCCTCTCACCCTGAGCTTGTCAGTTTGGGACCTCTCTTGACGCGAAAGAGATCTGCAGGAAACTAAAGCTCATTGAGCAAAACCCTGTGTGGCTTTAAAACAAGTCCCTTCCCAAGGATGACAAAACGATCTTTGCAGATTCAATTACACGATCAAATGTGGGTGGAGCACACCGTGTCTCTACCTGAAACGCTTTCCTGCTGAGCCATCAGCTTGGCAAGAAAAAAAAATGACACATTTGGGCAAGCCATTTAGCAAGCTCATGATATACCATAGGGAGATAAAAAGGTCAAGGAATTATGTTAAGAATCTGCAGTGGATTTAAAACAACAGGTTTTGCCCGAGCAGATAATCAATATTTGACAAACATAAAAGCAAAAATCTGGTGCATTTTAAGGCTAGAACAACAATGATGAACACACAGAACAGAGAATATTTTACCCATCACAGGATGAGGAATCGGTTTCTGAATGTGTGCTGTTACACAAAACACACAAAGACGTCATTCAGCTTCAGGAGAATCAAAGCCCAACAAGCAACTCGAGGCTGGCTCTGTCATCCTCCACACCCTCCTTGAGGAGTCCCTGGTGAAACACTGCAGAGAGAGAGGCGCTCTGAGATGAAAATGGTCCCCCCATGTCTCCTTCCAGCAACGCTCTCCACATCAGAGGGCAGCTGCTCTTCAAAATGTATCTGCATTTGGAGATTTTCCTGCTGAAAATCTCAGCTGGTCCACTAAAACCTTACAGGCAGTGCCTCCAGGTTTCTCCTTAACACGTTATTTTTCCTCTTCCCGCAGCTTAAGAGAGTGCCTTAGGGACATCCAAATCTTTAGCATCAGAAGTAAGTTGCTCAATCTTATTCCTTAATCAATTTGCTTGCTTTCACCCCTAATAGAGCAAATCTCCCTGGAAAATAGGCAAACACTTCCCGTGCTTGTTGCCATGCAGCAAGTTTCGACCTGCAACCGTATCTTACAACTATTGGAAATATCTGGAAAAAAATATGATGGGAAGGCAGAGGCCATCAAACCAGTATCTTACCAAAAACCTTTAACTCAGCCCTAAAGGTTAATGGGATTCTCCTGTGCACATCTGAAAAGAGCAGATGAGCCAAAACAAAGCATTTTGGGATATTGTGCTTTAAAAGAGAGCAAGGAAGCTGTTTTGGGAATTAGCAATGGTCATGCTGCTGCCCAAGCCTCAGCGCTGGGATCTCCATCAGTCCATAGTCATAGCCAGCAGTGATCCACACTGCTTTTCCCAGGTCATTTCCATAGGAGGATGATGGACAGAATTTAGTTAAAATTTAGGGCTGCAGCAGAGTGGGTGCCCTGCCAGCCTTCATCACCTCTGCCATGCACACTCACAGGCACCCAGCACTGGAAAACTCTCCAGTTCCACAGTTGACCAAGGAATGGCCTGCAAATTACATGTTCTGGCTGAAATTAGAGAATAACATAGACCGATTTCTGCAAATGTCTGATTTGGTCAAAGAATTAAAGGCAAAGGAACCAGAGATCCAGTGTTTAGGCTTGGTTCCAAATGTGGTCAATGCCTCACTCTGCGTGGAGAGAGTAAAGCTCTGTTTTCCTTTACCTGCAAAAACCAAAAAAACAAACAACAAAAAAAAAACAAACCACTTCCCAGCCATGTCACTGTTCCAGGTTTGATTGCTGCTGTGAAAGAGATCAGAGGAAAAAGCCTGCAGATAGGCATCAGAGACACCTTGTGTTCCTGCCTTCTATCACATCACATACTCACACCAAAACTGATTTTCCCCACCTCAATTCTCAGAAAGTATTCTGCATGAAAGGTGATTTAGCTCCCTGAGGGAAGAACACCCATTCTATGAAGGGAGTGATGGAGGGGTTTTGGGATGCTCCCCCAGTCGCACACCCAGAGAAAGTGAGACCACAAAAGAAGAGAAGGCACAGGACAGCAGCAGCAGAGGCTGTGACACATCAGCTCCCTGTCAGATAAACCCAGGGATTCAGTTCCCAGATACACCTCTAAAATCTGTGAAATCTTAATTTAGAGGAAGAAGTGGCATGAAAAGACGGAGTCAGAATGACTCTGTAAGGACAAGAAAGGAGAGAAATGATTTACGGATGTTCTGGAAGAGATGCTCCTTCCAGAAAAAACATTTACAGAAGAAACAAGGGACAAGGATGAGTCTCCAAGGCTGGATCAAGAGCATCACTCTGTCCCTTTTCCTTCTTATGGGTGATCCTCTCCAAACTCTGGGTGCCCACAGGAGACCCAGGATGCCTTAGGATAGCACACACCCCACCTTTCTGTGGGGCATCTCTGCCCACAATGATCCCACAGCAAATTTTAGTCCTCCTGTACTTAAAACTATGGACTGACCACATATCTGAAAAGCAAAATAAAAGAGCTTTTTCCATTTTCTGGGCAAACACAGCCCTGCCCACTGCAGCTCTCCCACCACACGAAGTGTCAGAAATCCTCATGACAAAAACCCATTTCTCACTAATTGCTCTGTGCAAAAACATTTCTCTGCTGCAGCTCATCTTCTGCACTCCAAGGCAGAGGTCTCTGCAGTTCACCAATTTTCAGACACAGACACATCATTTTATCAAGCTGAAAAGCAGAAACCTGACCCAAGAGCCACCCACACCAAGTCCAGGTGGGAACAGCCAGCCTGCATCGCCCATGATCAGCTCTGTCCCCATCCCAGAGGCTCCTTGCAGGGATTTGGGGAAGGAAGCACTGACAAGAATAGGAATAAGCAATTTATCAGATTGTGGAAGCCTGAACTGGTCTGAGAGGTATTGGATGTCTCTGGGAGCTGCTGCCTCTGCCAGTATCACTCATCGATATCTCTAAAGCTGCTCTCCAGCTGTTCTGGTCCCCTGGGGAGCCTCTGCTGTCTCACAGCCCATCCTCATCACTCCACCTCACCTCTAAACCCTCCCCATACCTCCAACCTCCAGTCACCCCCCTTGGCCACAGGTGCAGAAGGAAAGCCTTGGGAAGAGATTTTCCTCACCTCTGCAGCTCTCCAGACAAACAATTACAGGAAGAGCTTCAAAGCTTTCAAAAGCAGTTATTTCATTCTGTATTCTGTGAGACCGCTTCTTTTCCTTAAAGAAAAGCTAAATGCATCCCACCTCCTACTGCCACAGAACACATTTCCAAACACCAAAATAATCCAGCTGGAGGTTCGCAAAATCCATCTCAACACCAAAAACATCACCCATAAATTCTCCAGTAAAACTGTACAGAAATGAAAAACAGGAAGAGGGCAATAAAGAACAACCCATTGACCTTTCAGCATCCCACAGGTGAGGATGAAAAACCCTGCAGAATGAGGTCTCTGGGTGACTGATTCCCTGGGGGTTTGCGTGGCACGCGGCGTTCCGAGCACGGGGCTCCGCTCTGATCCAGAGCGCTGATCCCACGCCTCGCTGGCAACCAGGAACTGTGGGGCTGAATTTGAACAAGGAGAAGAAAGTTTGGCTCCACATTGTGCTGGGGTTCAGTGCCAGTGCACAGGATGGAGCTCAAGGAGAGCTGTTTGTACCCCCAGGCTGGGCAAGGAGCCCCTGCCCAAAGCCTCTTTGGCATCTGAGATTCCACGTTCAGCCCCAGAGACAGAGAACACGAGTCCACTGATGTGTCTGGAGGAACAAAGAATAAGTAAGAGAGGACAGACTGCCTTTTGGATGACTCCCAGCCCCACCAGTGATTATCTGAGAGTGCCTGAGCCCAACCCACAAAATCACACTTAATCTCCCCCACTTTAAGACTGGGATTTGTTTCTACATCCCTCTCCCCACCTTCAAGTCTAACACCATTTCCATGGTTATACTTCAAACTGGGGAGTCAAAGCCCTGGATTAAGTTCTCCTTCAACTTCAGTTTACTTGAGCTTACTCATCCTTTGGAGCTTCATTACAACTCCCCTGGACAAAGCCTAAAGCAATGACAATCTAAATATTATGCTAACCATTGCCAGATGAGGCTCTTGAATAGGAAGCTCCAGAAAAGGTATTTAAATTAACATCTTCAAAGACTAAGATGTAGCAGGGACCTGGGGTGTTATCTGCAGCCAGTTCCCTGCATCTAAAGCAACCATGGGACATTGCTAAGCACAAGATTTATTTTCCAGCACAGGCAATTGTTTTAGAGCATGAAACTAGTTGCTCCCTCAACCCTGAACCACGCAGGACAAAGGGAAACAATGTAGGAAATCATTAGAAAGAGTATAGTACACAAGACCTTGATCTTGTGATAAGCATGGTACAAAAACGCTCCCGATGCCGACTGGGCAGCAGTATCCAAATTCCTCAGGCTTCTTTACAGTATCAGCTCTCCAGCTCTGGAAGAACAAATAGCAGGGAAGATTTCTGAAGAGATGAAAATGGTACATTTTCAACAGCCTGAGATGATTACTCACAAAATAGCAACAGCACAGAGGTAACTGATTGCTCCCGGGCAAAAGTCAAAGTCTTTGCATTGTAGCTATGAAAGGATACCGAGATCAAAGGGAAAAAGAGAAAGTCTATTTTAGGCTGCCATGAGCAGAAAGGTCCTCCTGGCCCTTGGCATACACATAGCAATAACGAGTGAAATCTCTCGCTGCCCATGCCCTGATAACTGCACAGTGGGAGGAGACTTTCACTGCAGGGCAGAGTGAGCCCTGCCGATCCCAGCTGGGTTTTGCATTATCATGCAAACATCACAACTCAATGCTCCTGCTCCATGGCTGGCTACCATGCACATACATCTCAGATCTGCTTCTCAGCTGGGTTTTAGCATGTCCTTAAAACATACCAACCCATGGTCTGCCCATTCAGCTGGGTGGCAGTGCCATGCAAACATCACCTCTGCTCCGCCCTTCCAGCTGGTTTGGCTTACTGACCCTCCAAGTGCCTTCCAGTGTTTTTTGGCATACCATGCAACATCACAATCCTCATGTCGCCCTGTTCAGCTGTTTTGGCATATCCATGAAAACACCAATCCAGGCCGCCTGTTCAGCTGGTTTGCAATATCCTGAAAATACACCACCTCAGTGCTCCGTCCAGCTGGTTTTTGCATATCCAAAAACACCAATCTCTGCTCCTGCCCCCAGCTGGGTTTTTGCATCCCAACATCACCAATCTAGCAGCTTCCACTGTGTGTCCTAACCACCACCTCAGACCTGTCTTCCAGGGTCCTACCATCAAACATCCAAGCTCAGACTCCTGTCCCTGTCCCAGGCTGGGTTTTGTACCATGCAACACACCAGCATCCCCGTCCCTGCTTTGCATATATATACAACCAATCTCAGCTTTCCTGCCCCGTTCTCAGCTGGGTTTTGGCAATATCCATGCAAATATCACCAATCCTCAGTGGTCTTGCCCCATTCCCAGCTGGGTTTTGGCAGTGTCCATGCAAACATCACCAATCCTCAGCACTCCTGCCCGTTCCCAGCTGGGTTTTGCAGTGTCTTATCATCAAACATCACCAATCCTCAGTGCTCCTGCCCCCTTCCCAGCTGGGTTTTGGCATTATCCATACAAACATCACCAATCCTCAGTGCTCCTGCCCCTTTCCCAGCTGGGTTTTTGCACTTACCCATACAAACATCACCAATCCTCAATGTTCCTGCCCCTTTTCCAGCTGTTTTTTGGCATTATCCATACAAACATCACCAATCCTCAGCGCTCCTGCCCTGTTTCCAGCTGGGTTTTGGCAATATCCATGAAAATATCACCAATCCTCAGTGCTCCTGTCCCGTTCCCAGCTGTTTTTTGGCACTATCCATACAAACATCACCAATCCTCAGCACTCCTGCCCCAATCCCAGCTGGGTTTTTGCAGTGACCCTGCAAACATCACCAAGGGCCAGGACACAGCGATCACAGTGCGCCACCGCCGCGCTGAAATCAGAAGGGAGATAAGCCAAATACGCTGAGCGAGGTGTTATTAATAACACTCAGCGATTGATTGCACGTTACATCTTCAAGCACTTTACCAACATTAATTAATTAAGGTGTTTTCCATTTAATGTGGGAAGGAGACCAAAGCGAAAACACGAGGCTGAAGAGGCTGACCGGACCTGGTGCAGCATGGCAACTCATTGCTGCCAGACTCCAGATTTCCACAGAAATATTGCTTTTAACCAAACTATGGAAAATAGAGGTGTAAGCTGGGAAAAGCCATGGAGACAAAAGCCCAGAGGTGCAGCCAGCATGGTCAGGGGTCATAACTGACCACACACCTGCCACACAATGCAATCAAGTCAATGCACCAGACCCAGCAAGCATGGCCAGGGTCATAACTGACACACAGACCCCACACAGGCAATGTGCGGCACTCCAGACAAGCAGCATGGCGGCTATCGCCACAGCATGATTCAGCATATGACCACACAGACCCCATCAGGCCAGTCAACTGCACAAGACCAATGAGCAGAATGCCACAGCAGGATGTTCCGGTCTAACTGACCACACAGACCCCACACAAGCAATGCAGGGTCAAACTGCAACAGACTGCACACGCCTGGTCAGGCTAATGACCCACAACTGACAGTGGCCAGGTTAACTGACCACACAGACCCCACAGCAATGCATGCGGAGTGACACCGACCCCACACAATTGCATGGGCAGGGTCAATGAAATACTGACCAACCCAATCAGCAGGTCATACCACGACCCCCACAGCATCATTTGTGTCATATCCAGAGACCACACGCATTGGCAGGGGTCATAACTGACCACACAGACCCCACAGACCAATGCATGGCCAGGGGTCATAACTGACACACAGACCCCCACAGCAATGCATGGCCAGGGGTCATAACTGACCCACAGATCCTGCCACACCAATGCATGGCCAGGGGTCATAACTGACCACACAGACCTCCAAACACCAATGCATGGCCAGGGGTCATAACTGACCACACAGACCCCCCAGCAATGCATGGCCAGGGGTCATAACTGACCACACAGACCCCACACAATGCATGGCCAGGGTCTTAACTGACCACACAGACCCCACACAGCAATGCATGGCCAGGGGTCATAACTGACCACACAGACCCCACCAGCAATGCATGGCCAGGGGTCATAACTGACCACACAGACCCCACACAGCAATGCATGGCCAGGGGTCATAACTGACCACACAGACCGCCACACGCAAGCATGGCAGAGGTCATAACTGACCACACAGACCCCCAGCAATGCATGGCCAGGGGTCATAACTGTACCACACAGACCCCAACAGCAATGCATGGCCAGGGGCATAACTGACCACACAGACCCCACACAGCAATGCATGTGCCAGGGGCATAACTGACCACACAAGACCCCACACAGCAATGCATGGCCAGGGGCCATAACTGACCACACAGACCCCACACAGCAATGCATGGCCAGGGGTCATAACTGACCACACAGACCCCACAGACCAATGCATGGCCAGGGGTCATAACTGACCACACAGACCCCCCAGCAATGCATGGCCAGGGGCATAACTGACCACACAGACCCCACACAGAATGCATGGCCAGGGGCCATAACTGACCACACAGACCCCACACAGCAATGCATGGCCAGGGGTCATAACTGACCACATAGACCTGCCACACCAATGCATGGACAAGAGTCATAACTGACCACACAGACTCCAAACACCAATGCATGGCCAGGGGTCACAGCTGACCACAGACTGACCACACCAATGCTCTGCTCCATCCCCCCCCCGGTCACCAGCATCCCTCCCCGGACCACTGAGCACATCCTTTGCTCACAATCAATTCAACCAACACTAACTGAAGCTTAGGATTCCAACACGAGGGTGCTGACACACGGCTGCAGAGATGTTACCCAGAACTGCCTGTAATTGCTGCGCTAAGAGCTGGGGACATGAAGTATTGATTTCCACCCTGATCTGCATCCAAGTTTAGACAGAGGCTGCAGCCAAAATACTTCTCCCAGCAAACTCACCGGTTAAAAGAGACTCTCAGGGCTGAGAGGTTTGAGTGATTAACACGCTGAGGACTGTAACAATGCATGAGTTCCATGCCTGCCTACCCACGTACACCCACCATGCTTCTCTCCCTCTTTGCTGAATTCTTCCAGTTTTGATTAAAATTACGGAAAAGAGGCCCTCGAAACATACCTTGCCATGGTATGTTTTGACCAAAAATAGCACATTGTAGTGGAGAAAAGTCTCAGAGTGCACAAAAGGGGCAGAATTATTACCTCCAGCTGTCTCAAGCTGCACCATAATTACACAAATACCACATCTGACAAACCCAGTATTAATTACTGGCTGAGCATGGCACAGACACACACGTTCACCTCCTTCCACATGGCTTGGGACTGACCCAGAGCAGCTGCCTGCAGCACTGTGATCATGAGCTGCTTGCCACCTCACGGAAGAAATCCTTCCCTGTGAGGGTGGTGAGGCCCTGGGACAGTTTACCCAGAGAAGCTGTGGCTGCCCCATCCCTGCAAGTGTCCAGGGTCAGGCTGGACGGGGCTTGGAGCAGCCTGGGACAGTGGGAGGTATCTCTGCCATGGCAGGGGATGGAACTGGATGATTTTTACAGTCCCTTCCAACCCAAACCATTCTGGGACTCTATAAGCAAAGCAGCCTGACAGTTCCATCAGGTACTTCTCCTCCCAGAACACAGCAGACCCCACCTGCCCCCTGAGCACACCCAGCACACCCCAAATTTGGTCTTACAGGCAAATTCCCCATTCCCCATCCTCCTGCCTGCCTTTAATACATTCACATAAATCAAACAGCTTGGCAGCCCTCCTATGAAGGAGACACACAACAGCAGAGCTATTCAGAGATTCTTGTTTTCACCCCATCCTTCTGAGCGCCGTCTCAGAATCCTTGAGGAGAAGCATACGGCTCACTGTAGATATCTTGGGCCTGTCTACACAAACACAGAGTGATGTAGGAGAGCATTTGTGGCAGCACATAAACAATAGTACCAAACTCGGGGAGGAGACACAGAGCAGAGTGAATCTAATCGGTGGGTTTTGAGAAGATCAAGTGCTCTCCCCCTTTTCCTTGCTAAGCGTGACAGACACAACACTCTTGAGATGCAATTTTACACTTAACTGATTGGCTTCTGTTACAACACCAGTGGTACAGGGCTGGATAGATCACAGTTTTAATAACAGCCTATTAAATTCACAAAAGACTCATCCACAGCCACAAGGCCATGGAGTCACACCTTGCTTGGGAAGCGTCCCTTCTCTGAACTCCCTAGTCATCAGCACGCTGAGCCAAATCTCCCAGCTCAAAGAGTGGGAAGATGGACCAAACCCTCCAGCAACTCCAGCAGTGACTCCAGGTACCACTCTCACACCCAGCTGAAGAGGGGGCCACTCTTTTCCACCCATCACAGGGACCCCACAACTCCAAAGCACATGTAATTTGAGTTATTAAGCAGAAATATGTAGGCTTTGAGAAATGGAGCACATTTCTTTGGCACCTTTACAGGGTACCAACTGTTTTCCAGCATGCTGATAGTAAAGGAACACAAAGATGAGGTTTTTTCATCATCAACAGATTAGAAATCTCTGAGGAGAAAAAAAAAAAGAAAAAAAAAAAAAAGAAGAAGAAAAAGAAAAAGCCCTAGCCCTTAGAGAACCACACACACTCTGCCCCTTGCCAGGACATGCTGCAGAAATGTGCACCTTCCCAGAAGTGTCCTGGAGAGGTAACGAAACCAAACACTGAGCACACACACAGAAATCAGAAGAATCACAGAAAGCAGCCAAAGGATTTTACCTGCTTTCCTGGCTGCAAGCCTGCCTTTCCACATGCATGCCCCGTACAGCGTGTCACCATCTGCATTCTGATGCCCCTGCTCCACAGGGGAGGATGGAGGCCAGCATCCTCCTTCTGCCCTTTCAGCAGATTTTGATGGAATCGAGAGCCTCGGTAGCCTGGCTGTGGTGATAGCAGAGTGTGGCTGGGGTTATCCCAACACCTCTGCACAGCAGTCCAGAAAATCCCTGGCCACACAGGTAACTTCACTTCTCCATCCCCACAGCCACCAGGAAGCTCAGCTGGGTACGTGGAATTCACACCCCACGCCCCCGCTACCAAAACACTAATTAATCCACTAATTAATCCCTCTAAATCAGTTTGCATTAACGCCACGAACAACACCACACCGGCGATGCAATCGCATCAGTTCCAACCGTGGCAGGAGGGTTGAAACAAGATGATCTTTAAGATCCTTTACAACCCAAAGTGTTGTACGATTCTGTAATTCCGTGATTAGATCCTGCCGGCAGCTACTACGCCCCGCCAAGCGCTACGCTACCTTTAAAAAGCTTCACCAAAATGCCACTGTTATTTAAAAGAACGCGGAACCACCCTCCCAAGAAATACAGTAAATAAGTAACGAGTAAATAACAGCTACTGACGTTTTTATCACACAGGTGTAAATTCAGTTATCGGGAAAGGGGAGTGCTCGCACTATTTCTGTTCTGACACCAAGGCTGCTCGGGGTGAATTGTCATGCAAGCCTGTAATTATTGGGGAAATATAAACGTTCAGACACAAAAGTATCCAAATACAAAGGTATCCGTGATGGCAACACACTTTGAGTCGCAGGAAACTGAATTTCAGCCTGGCGAGAGCACCACGAGTACTCCAGGAGAGATCCGGTCTCAGTTCCTTAACCTTCACACAAAGTCTCTTCCCGCTCCCCCCTGCGCCCCGTTTTCCACGCC
>CM019232.1:2752283-2777140 GCA_009741485.1 Malurus cyaneus samueli | reverse complement strand
TTCGCAGACTGCGCAGAAATGTGCACCTTCCAGAAGTGTCCTGGAGAGGTAACGAAACCAAACACTGAGCACACACACAGAAATCAAAGAATCACAGAAGCAGCCAAAGGATTTTACCTGCTTTCCTGGCTGCAAGCCTGCCTTTCCACATGCATGCCCCGTACAGCGTGTCACCATCTGCATTCTGATGCCCCTGCTCCACAGGGGATGGAGGCCAGCATCCTCCTTCTGCCTTTCAGCAGATTTTGATGGAATCGAGAGCCTCGGTAGCCTGGCTGTGGTGATAGAGTGTGGCTGGGGTTACCAACACCTCTGCACAGCAGTCCAGAAAATCCCTGGCCACACAGGTAACTTCACTTCTCCATCCCACAGCCACCAGGAAGCTCAGCTGGGTACGTGGAATTCACACCCCACGCCCCGCTACCAAAACACTAATTAATCCACTAATTAATCCCTCTAAATCAGTTTGCATTAACGCCACGAACAAACACACCGGCGATGCAATCGCATCAGTTCCAACCGTGGCAGGAGGGTTGAAACAAGATGATCTTAAGATCCTTTACAACCAAAGTGTTGTACGATTCTGTATTCGTGATTAGATCCTGCCGGCAGCTACTACGCCCCGCCAAGCGCTACCTACCTTTAAAAAGCTTCACCAAAATGCCACTGTTATTTAAAAGAACGCGGAACCACCCTCCAAGAAATACAGTAAATAAGTAACGAGTAAATAACAGCTACTGACGTTTTTATCACACAGGTGTAAATTCAGTTATCGGGAAAGGGGAGTGCTCGCACTATTTCTGTTCTGACACCAAGGTGCTCGGGGTGAATTGTCATGCAAGCCTGTATTATTGGGGAAATATAAACGTTCAGACACAAAAGTATCCAAATACAAAGGTATCCGTGATGGCAACACACTTTGAGTCGCAGGAAACTGAATTTAGCCTGGCGAGAGCACCACGAGTACTCCAGGAGAGATCGGTCTCAGTTCCTTAACCTTCACACAAAGTCTCTTCCCGCTCCCCCCTGCGCCCCGTTTTCCACGCCCGGCCCCGAGGCTCGGAGACAACTTTTCAGGGATGTGGGGAGCAGAGGGGGTGTGGGTGCCGGGGGTGCCAAATTGCTCGGGACGAGCACGGACCGAGCCCCGCAGCCCCCGAGCCCCGGGCGGATCGCGGATCGCGGCGGTAACATGGCTGCTTTCCTACCGAATTACGAAACCGGCTGTGGCGCGGGATTACGGCGAGAGAGCCGGTCGGGGGGGACCTGGAGCGGGAGCGGGAGGGGATGGGAACAGAGGGGGTGGCGGCGGCGGCGGGAGGATGTGGGCAGTGAGTATTTGGGCGGGGTCCTCCCCGAGCCGGGTGCCGGCCGAGCGAGCTGGAGCCGAACGACCCCGCTCCAAACCCCGCTCCGACCCCACACCCGGGCCCGACGGGACGCGCGCGCTCCCCCCAAAAAAAATAAACCATGAACAATAACCGACGGAAACATCGGCGGGAGGGACCTCCCTCGCTGCCGGACCCCTCGCCCCCTGCTCGCCGCGGGACCCACCTTGAGCGCCGTGCGGGCCGTGCTCCATGGCGGGTCGCTTCCCAGCTCGGCCAGGCGCCGGCCGGTGGCCGCCAGCTCGGCGCGCAGCGCCGTCACCTCCTGGCCCGCCGCTGAGCGCCCGTCGATGCGCAGCGCCAGCTGCTTGTTGTCGTCCATCATGTGCAGGATTTGGGCCTGGGGAGGGAGAGAGAGGAGGAGAGAGAGAGAAGGTGAGAGAGGGAGCGGCGGGGGGGGGGCGGAGGGGCTGTGCTGGGTAAGGGGAAGGGGCTGCTGAAGGGGGCAGCGAGGGGGAGTGGGCGGTGGCGAGGGGCGTGCGGGGGGGGGCTGGGGGTGCGAGGGGGACAAAGGGAGGGGATCTGGCAAGGGGGTAAAGGCGAGCGGGCTCCGAGAGGGGGGGAAGGGGCTGGGAAGCGGTGCCGAGGGGGGGGCTTTGCCGGGGGGACAAAGAGGGAGGGGGCTGCGCAGGGAGCGAGCGGCGGAGGGAGGCTGTGCAAGGAGAGCGCAAAGGGGAGAGGGGTCCTGCGAGGGGCTGTGCGAGGGAGCAGGGGTCTGTGCGAGGGGAAGGTTGTGCGGGGGGTGGGGTACCCCGTACCTGTTGCCGCCCCGGCAGCCCGGGCAGGGCCGCGACGGAGGCGATCGCGACTCGGCCGAGGGCATCCGCGGTGCGAGCGCGGCTGCGGCGGGCGGGGCGGGTCCTCCCGTGCGGGGGGAAGGGGGGGGAACCTGCGGAGCCCGCAGCCAGACCCCCCCGGCAAGTTCAGGGGTGCTGCGGGGACGCTGCGGTGAGCTCAGAACGCCGCTAATGAAGAGCCGTTCTGCTAATTGCGCTCGGGTTCACCCTGAGCCTGGCCGTGCCCGGCAGCTGCCCGCAGCAGGTGGAGAAAAATGGGCTCCAAAAATCGCCCTGGAAGGGTTTTGGGGCGGGGGGAAAGAGCCACCTGAGCGCTGTCAGCACTGCAGCAGTACCAGTGCGAGAGCTCTTCCGCTGGCGGTTCGTGTGGCACGAACCCAGGGTGAAAAATCGAGAATTATTAGTATCATCCATTCGCTGGCGACTGCTAGAGGGAGCGCGGATGTTTCCCCGTGCCTTATCCATCCCTCAGAGGGATCCACTTGTGTGTTTGCCAGGGCTGCAGCAAGCCTGCAGAGCTGCCACCCTGCCCGTGGCAGCCGTGCAGATGGCTTCATCCTCGCTGAACCGAAATTGTACAATCACAGAGTGATTTGTGTCGGAAAGGACCTTAAAGATCGTCTCATTCCGCCCTCCTGACATGGGCAGGGACACTTTTCACCGCACCAGGTTGCTCAGAGTCCCCTAGTAGGGATGTTTTAGAGACCACGGACAGTGTGGCTGTACCCCCCGATCCATCCCTGCATCCCAAATCTGCAGGCAGCCGTGCTGTGAGTTGCCACCTGAGCCACTCATGCCTGGAAAAGTTCATAAATGGGTTTAGGAACCTGGCAGGAGCCCCCATGGCAGTGTGGTGGGAGCCTCACAGAAACAGGAGTGGGTTTGGGAAGCACAGTGGGGAGCTGGGATGGTGAGCAGGGAACCTTGCTGAGGGGAAAGTCAGAGAAAATCATGAGCCATGAGGAAAGGGGCAGAAACAGCCCTGCACAATTTGCTAAATCCTCTGATATTTGCCTAAATTTTGGCTGAGCAAGCTGAGAATTTGGGGCAGTTCTTTGAACTTCAGTGTGTCCTTCTGCATCACCACTGGCGCTGCAGAGCCCTGATTCAAAATGCAGCAAAAAGGAGAGAAATGGGTTCCTTTTCTGAAGGAGCTGCAGGGATGGCTCCAGGAGAGGCTTGATATGAGGAAAAGCAGGAGCAGGGGCTCTACAGGAGCAGAGGGTTTGGTGTGCAGAGTCCTCAGGCAGCTTGTGGGGACAGAAATGGGGTCAATCTGCTGAGAAACATCAAAAGCAGCCTGGGTCCCCCAAAACCTCAGGTCTGATCTGGATCCTGGGTACAGCCAGCTCTCCAAGAGTCCAAAGGATTGAGTCCTTGTCAAGTGGCCTCTGGACTTTACATCCATCTGGAACAATCTCTCCAGGTATTGTAAAGCAGAGAAAATTTAGCATTTATTCACTGGCTTTTGCAAGAGACAGTTATTTCAACCGAGGGTTTCCAGTGTCTGCAACCCAGCCTGGGTGCTGGGTCAGGGCCCTCAGAATATCCGTGGAAGGGTCTGTTTTCCTTTATGAATTCCCAGAGGGCCAGCAAACAGCCCGCAAGGAGAATAAATGCAATTTTTGAAATTCTTTCTCCATCATCTCCGCTGCCATCCCTGAATGAGATAAAGTTCTTTAAGGATATAAAGAAACTGAATTCTAATCAAGATAAATGCCCAGTTTCATACCTAATTTGCATGAGTATGTGCTGCAAACTGTGTTTGCAAATGAGAGAATTATGTATGTAACCAGATAACCTGAGTGTGCAATCCCAGTACCGTATATGCAAAACTTATTGCACTTGAATAAAAGCAAAGCTTCAGCAAAAAGGAGCTCTGCTTTAAAGTACCGGCACATTATTTTTATCGTAAAAAAAAATCAGGTTAAAGCTGATTTGAACCTTCCAAGAACACATTTAGCTGCTGAGGCAAATTCCAAATGATGTTTCTTACTCAATCGAACTTTAATAATAGACTGGTTGAGTTGCTGCACAGTCAGAGCTGGAATTCTTTTTTAATTTACTGACAAAGAGAATTTCTATGTTAGCACGTGGCTATTTAAAAAATGTGTCCTAAAGTTGGCTGTGACCTCGTGGGTAAATTAAAAACCTCACTTAAAAAACTTTCCTGACTGCTTTCAAGTCCTCCTGAGTTCCCCTGAAGATATCTTGGAAGATTTTCTCCCCTTTCCCATCCTTACTGGGGAACAGCTGGATCCATTAAAATTGATTTTGATCTCTCAGAGCAGAATTTGATTTCTCTGAATTTCCACCTATAAAGAGCACAAACTGTCACAGCAATCCAGTGATATCAGCTGGAGGAAAAGGCACAAGGATGGGACATTCCCAACCCAACTGGGTTGTGCCAGTCACAAGACCAAGCCTTTGCTGGAAACCTCAAAATTGAGATGAAGTGAAACTTTATGAAATGAATTGTGCCTCGTTCCCCTTCTCCCTTTGGTTTTAAATTCAGAAAAAAAAAAAGGAAATTAAAAGCTAATTAAAGACCCAAAATTAGAAACATATTATTTCCTAAAATCACTTTGATGATTTTTTTTTTTTATTTTGTATTTTTTTTAATTCCAGCCTTTGCCAGGAGATTGACAGCTCTACAGGGAGTCTGTGTCTCAAAGGGAATGGGAGTCCCTGGCCATGCAGATGAGGCATAAAAAGATTGGGAATATTTCCTAAGGACACCAGGGAAACCTGAGTCAATGCCAGCAAGACACAAATCTTCATTCAACCTTACTACACTCAGCATCTGTTCAGGTGCTGCAAGGGGAGCCTTGAAAACCTGAAAAAACACTCAGTTTTGGGCAACATGTTCTAATGGTGTCATCACATCCAGGCAGGCCATTCCTCAAGAGTATGTAAATGGAATAAACATGGATGGAGGAAGATTTGAGAGTGCTACCCTTCATCTTTGCTCTTGTTTCAACCTAAAGAGTGCAGCGAAGGGAATATGAGAAGATTTAGAAGATGAAAAAGGGCTGAGAAGCACATGAGTACCATTCAGGCCTTTCAAACCCTTTAATTTGCTATTCAGATTACCACTTTTTATAGTTTAATATGTACAATATGCAAAGGAACCAGTTTAGCTAAATGGGAAAAGCTTTCTGTGTTAAGGTTGAACATAATCTAATAGGGCCCTTTGACTTGATTCAATTAAATCCTTCTTTTTCCAATTAAATAATCATCCAGAATTTAATAAAAATGAATTTCCATGTGTCATCCTGCAGAATGATGACCTCTGTGATGGGGAAGGCTTATGTAAATTCTGCTGATCGCTTTTTATCTGCCTCTGCCTCACTTCCTCCAAAAAAATTGCCTTCTGTCTGTGTATTTACATTAATTTCTCATCTGTTCCATGTATCTCTGTTTGCAGGAACAATTCCCAGCTGAGAGGGCTGTGAGTATCACCAGCCTCAAAAATGGACCTTCTGTGATGGGAAAAGATCTCCAAAGCAGGATTTTTGATCCGTGCCTCAGGTCTGTTGTGCCCTGGCACACTGTGGCACAGCTTCCAACTGGCCCCTTCCAAATATCACCAGAGGCATCTGTACATCCATTTATCACCAAAAAAATGCAGTCCAAGAGATCAGTAAACTCCAGAAGCAATCCTCAGGAGAAGCACAGCGTGGCCTTGTGTTCCAGCGTCTCTTCCAGCACATCTCTGCTAGGTAATTCCCATCAAACTTACAACAGTTGTTAATACATATATATATTTTCCCCTCTGCAAATGCCACAATATAATTTGTGTATTTATAACTGCATTTCACCCCCTTCTCGCTCATAAAATATGAAACACCAGCTCTTTCCTTCCTCAGCTGGGATAAGCAGCAAAACCTTAGTGCAAAACCTTGCTGATGTGGTACTGCCGTAATAACTTGTTAATATGGTATAACCTTATTAACTTATAAGTTATTAAAACTGAATTAAACAGAGATAAGGATGGACAGATTAGAAATTTGAGTGAATATTCTGTTTCTCCCCGCGATGCTGCAGTGCCACATTTCCCCATCTCTCTCTCTCTGTGCGAGTAAAATGGTCCTGGCAACCTTCCTGTGCTGCGCTCCCTCGGGACCATGAACAAACCCATTAATGTTTAAAAGTGTCTCAGGGAATTACATCACTGTGGCGATACAAGCTTATGGATCAAAACAAACCCCAGCTCCAAACCCCCCAGCTTAGACACATCTCAGTTACCCGGCGAAACCTCGAGGAATCCCACTGAGAAGGATAATTGAGAGAAAAATGTGATCCAGAGATTTTTTTTTCCTGCAGTAACCCATTTCACGTTAATAGGAAGCAGATTTCCAGCCCCTTTGCGAACGAATGCCTCCCCAGCAATTTCACAGCTGAGAGCATCGTGGCACCGGCTCTGGATGCGGGGCTGTTAAACCCAACGTTTGTTTAATGATTCAGCAGCCCGTGAAGCCGTGTGTGCTCGCCCGTATTTAAATGTTTATTAGGAAGACGTCAGCAGCCAGCTCTGCATGAGCAGGTGTTGATGCCAGCCATGCGCCTCGCTCAACAGACCCAACTTTGAGCATTTCCTTGGGTTCTGCTTCTTATCCCAGGTGGGTTATCCAGGAGGTCCAGGTCTTTGCTGCACATAAACTGCTTGGATTTGGTGCAAGTTTGGGGTGTTTTCTGCGTGATTCTGTTGTGAGAAAGTGTTGTGCATCTCCCACCTGGCTGGGGTGGGACCGTGCAGCTGAAGGGTGAATTGAGCCATTAAACTCCCCACAGCCAAGCAGGGTCGATGTGCAGCAGCTGCCTTGGAGATGACCCCACCTCACTCGCCTGTCAATCTATAAACCTTGACAAAAAATTAACTTGGGCTCACCCTCCTGGTTTAACGCATCCTCCGCTGCAAATTATGCGTGGAGTGTTCCCTCTCATGGCACACAGAGACAACAGTGAGGATGTGCTGTGATCGTTTTGCTTTCCTTGAAAATAACTCTGATTTGTGGTGGTCTTTTCCCCAGAAATGCCCATCAGGAGCAGGGCCTGGAATCCAGAATGGTTTGGTTTGGAAGGGACCTTAAGGAGCATCTCACACCACCAGGGACATCTTACACTATCCCAGGGTCTCCAAGCACCATCCAACCATCCTTGGACATTTCCAGGGATCCAGGGGCAGCCACAGCTTCTCTGGGAAATCCATCCCAGGGCCTTCCACTCTCTGAGAAGAATTCCATCCCAATATCCCATCTAACCCTGCCCTCTGGCAGTGGAAGCCATTCCCCCTGTTCCCTGTACTCAGGTGAAGTCTGTATAAAATGCCATTTCCCCCCTCCTTTCCCATCACAAATGGGGGCAAAGATGTGGCTGGCTTTTTCAGCTTTTTTTTTAGGGTGATATGGGAGATCAGGTCATGCTGAGTAACCCCAAGACACCCTCTGTCTCCTGGGAAGGAGAACGTCTGCAGAGACTTTGGCTTTGCAGTCCGATTTTCCACCCAGGATCATGTGGGAACTCAGTGAGAATGTGAAGCACTCAGATAGCAGCGATTAAAAAAAAAAAAAAAAAAAATCCCTGCGATCAATCAGCAGACAAAGATACACTTAAATGAGGTGTTAGTGGGAGAGATGCAGGAAAGGTGATTATGGGTTTGCCTCTGTGTTTCCCTCAGCAACAATGATGACACGCCGGGGTGGGTCACCCTACCCTGTCATTAATGGAGCATCAGCATTCATCTGACAGCTCCTTTGTCCTGGGAAGTCAATTCCGATGAGGATTTGACATCAGCAGAGGCACGGAGAAACTCCGACGCCTTGGCGTTTTCATGTCCCTCCAGATGCTTTAGCTTGATGGATTGTAGGTAGGATCGCTGTCCTAATTCGGGCAGGAATAAATATTTGCACCCATCTGTTCCAGCTGTGGCAATAAACACTGGCAGAGCCAAGGGAAGAGCAGCCCTTTGCTCCCTGCCTGGAAAACAAAATTGGGAATGGGGAACTGCTGGGCAGAGCACGAGGGAAGGGTCAGCTGGAGTGTCCTGGGTGCTACAGAGAAATGTGGTTTATTTATTATGATATTTGTGAAGTGAAAGACAAGACCTCAAGGGATGGTTCAGCCCTCTAAAATAATACTAAAATTAATGCAGAAATGGAGAACTCCAGAAGGGGTTTAACATGCCCAACACACAGGCATCCACAAAATTCCCACCTGTGTTTCAGGGGCCAAACAGCCCAAACCAGAAAAGAGTGAAACTGAATTTAATCCTTCCTTTTTATTTCAGGTGAAAGAACACACGTTGTGCTGTGAGTGCCATCGCCCTCCCTTGTTTTGTCAGTGGCACCAGCCCTGGGTCACGCCTGGTTTGGGGATCACCCCGCTGCCAAACCAGTCCCTTTCACAACACCAGAATGTGCTGGGCAGGGTGGAACAATAAAACTAGCCTTTTTTTCCCCCCTTTTTTTCACCTGGTTTTATTCAAGATGCTACCAGCAGGGTGGACTAATCCTGTATTGCATAAGATTACAAACCTGTAATTACATTCCCCACTAACCTGTGAGAGACCTAAAAATACACCCAGGTAAAGTTTCAGCATTGAGAAGGCAGCTGAAGAATTGGCATTATATTCCTACATATACACATTTGTTGAATTACAGTCGTGTTTTAAAGTGTCAGTATGGGTTCCTTAATTCTGTGAATTTGGTGCTTGGAGTGTCCCTTCCAACCCAATCCATTCTGGATTTGCTGATAAAACCCATTGTATCTATTTTAACATCCGCATTTGTGTTCCCAGACAAAATTTTAGGCCAGACCTATGCTGAGAGGGGGTGATGCTCCATTCCTCACACCTCACACCCCTCACTGTCCAAAAGATTTTGACAAGCACCACAAATGATTTGGAACAGTTTCACTGATTTTTTTGCCTGCTGATGCCACCTTGTAAAAGTAACAGTTCACAATCTGCACCCGACCAGCTTGACTCAAGATAAAGATCTGCCTCGTTTGCAGTAACATAATTAGCAATTACCCTAATTTCACTTACACTAAATTACATTTTTTTAAAAAAATAAATGTTATCTTTTCTGACAAAAAAAAAAATCATCCTGGGTCTACTTGATACTTTTTTATATGAAGCAGAATCATCATTATCCTGCTCTCAGATGTAATGTCTAGACACTTTTAATGAAAATATTCATTATTGCTAATTTGCATCCTTTTCAATTCCAGGACAGAAATCAAATGAAGTTGTCAAAACTGTGCTCCCTCTGCCTCAGGCAAAATGGAGCCACGGTGACCCCCGAGTCCTTCCAAAGGGGAGCTCAGTTTGTGTGAAGGAAAAGCATCTGTGGCATCCTCGTAACTGAGGGCAGCGCGAGATGAAAGACGAGCAAAAGAAATCAGAGGGAAATAATGGTGTCAGGATCTGGATCTGAGATCTGTGGCTTTAAAAAAGGGAAAAACCAGGGAGATCCCAGCCTTAGAGTGCGAGATGTGCTGAGATGCAGATGTTAATCAGGACAGTGGTAACTCACGTGGGTTCAGTAGTGACATTTCCTGAAGATAAAACATGTTTTAAATGCACTCCTTACTTGCTGGTAACAAAATTTCCCATTAGTACAAGGAAATACATATTATACCTCAAACACGCTTCACCGAGCTTGGAGAGTAAAGATAAAATAATCTTTTTATAGCAAATAGGAATGAATACTTAAAAATAATAAAAAGTTGGTGAATATTCATTTGAACTCTTAAGCAAATTTGCCCTTGTCATATTTGCATCCCTCTTGTGTTCTCTTTCTGTGCAATGAAGTTTTATTAGCATGAACATCCACAGAAAGTGAATGCGAAGCCTCAATCCCCATGGGAAATGAATTTCAAATTCACTTGCTGTGCGCAGTCACCCAAGAAACTTGATCATAATTGTTTATTGTACTTAAATATTTATATTGTTGAAGCTCTTGTTAGATAAAAAGGCCACGATGCTCCTCTGCTGGTGACTGTTCAAACACTGTCCTAGGATACAGGAATTTCCTCCATCCCCAGCAAACACCAGGGTGGGATGGGTTTCACCAGGCAGGTGCCAAATTTATGGGTCAGCAACAACCATTGGGTGAAAAATCAGAAAAATTTCTCTTCATTTGTCTTAAAACATTGAGAAAATTGCAGTGGATCCATGGAATAGAGATTTAAACTTCGTGAGGAACATAATTTTGAGGCTTTTTCACTGTCCTGTGGCACAGACTGATCCCTCACTCCGAGCTCGGGTTCCAGCAATGCCTTTAGGCTTCACAATGGATCCTCAGATCCTCCTCCCCTGCCCCGCTCCCCATTTGCATTCTGGAACGTTCCAGGAGCTGCCCCCACCCCGCTGCTGCCTCCCCCAGCAGATTCCATGGCCTTGGAGCAGCAAACCCAGCCCCAGCAGAGCAGTTAACACCTTCCCATCCCTCCGTGTGCAGGGCAGGGCTGCTCCCAGCCCATCCAAGGTCCCTTCCAACCCAATCCTCAATAAATAATTTTTCTCCGTTGCCTTCCTCAGCCTGGAACACAATGAGGGAGCAGAATTTTTATGGTAATGGAGGAATAACTTCAAGGTCAAACCTGTGCTGGGAGCAGAGCAGGGATCTACATATGGCACCCATGGACTGGAGCACAAATTACCAATGAAAAAGAACCTGAAACTGAGGCTCAATGAGGGTGCACAGGAGAGTTAT
Organism: Malurus cyaneus samueli; assembly: GCA_009741485.1. Taxonomy (NCBI): domain Eukaryota; kingdom Metazoa; phylum Chordata; class Aves; order Passeriformes; family Maluridae; genus Malurus; species Malurus cyaneus. The sequence goes on along the minus strand of CM019232.1, from coordinate 2,766,235 downwards.
GACCATGAGGATGCACAGGAGAGAAAATTGCATTAGGACATGCACCTCCCCTTAATGGGAGAAGGGGGTTTGGAGCCACCCCTCAGAGCGGGTTCAGGTCTCCATCAGCTTCTTACACACAACTCTGCCTTTTAATTATCAGCCACCATGGTCAGACGAGGCTTGGCTGTGTCAATCTGCATTTGTGACACCCTGGTGCACCAAATTCCTGTCCCTTGGTGGGGACAGCAGGTGGCACTGGCAAAGCAATTACACAAAATCGGTAATTATCAATAATTCCTGTGACCCCAAAGGTGCTTCCACAGGATCAGATGCAGGATTTCGTGGCATTTTGTGGCCACTGAGGGGGTGCTGGTGGGGAAAGGGGAAGATGCAATTTGGGGGATGGGAGAAGGACAAGAGGAGCCTGGTGAGGCAAACCAGGAGCTGTCACTGGCACTGCTGTGGGAAGGGGCAGCGCTGGTGGCACCCACTCCAGGGAGGTTATTTCCAAAAACTTGAGCTGCTTGGGAATGACATTTGAAATCCAGATTGGCTTGGGAAAGGGAAAAGGAAGGAATGGGAAGTGTGGAGCTCTTGCACAGGGAGATAACATCGCACAGGGCTCCATTGCTGCACGGAGCAAAACAGGGAACCCCTGTGTGCAGAGAGCCCCAAGGCTGGAGGGGGCAGCACAAAACACTGCAATACACACAGACCCCATTTATATGATCCTTTATCAAATATTAAATGAAAATTATGCCAAATGTTGCGAGCAGGGTCTCCCTGCGTGGCCAAGTCTTTTCACCCCAATGGCAGGAGATGTCAGATGTCACAGGAGAAAGATGGACAATGATGATGAAAAGAGGATGGAAGGCATAAACTCAATTTGTTGTGCAACCCCACACTCACTATTGTAAAAAACCAAAAGAGCTAAATAGGGTAAAAACACCTTTTCCAGGACAAAAGTTTGTTGGCTGCAGAAGAAGTCAAAGTTGGCTTTTATGGCTTGAAGTGGTTAACAATTTGGTTTCTTTAAACCGTGGAATTCATGGCACTGAACTTCACAACAACAACAAAAAATTAAAGGCACCCCAAAGAATGTTCCCTTAATTGTAGCAGCCCGCTGCATTAAAGCTGCTGTAGGAAAATTCATTTACAATTCAGCTATTAAATTGCAAACCATTACCACTGCTTTTACGGCTTTATATCCCTCTCACAAATTTATTGTGTAATTACTCGCAGCAACAGGATCGTTTCTAGCAAGCCAAGCTGAAATAAGGCACCCATTCCAAAATCCTCACAATTCTGCCTTTTTCCAGATGAAATTTATGCAAAAGAGGAAAAATGTTAAGTGCAGCTTTCTGCCTGGGATTCGGGGGCATTTGAGGATGGAGCTGGAGGCTTGGCTGTTATAAAGGTGGGATGGAAGTGCCCACCCCAACAACTGCCATTCCTTGCTGCAGGAAATGGAATTGGTTTGGAGCAGTTGGGACTTGCTCTGATGGATCGCTGCAGCAGCAGAGCTGGGGCTTGCTTCAGTTCCCTGCATTTTCCAACCCCAGCAGGCCTCTGCTTACAAAATAAATCATAAAAAATTGGAATAAAAAAAACTGGAGTGGCATTTCCTGCCTCTCATTTTCAACCCCAGCAACAGAAATCTGTGAAGAAATAAATAAAGAAACTCTTGGGCATCATGAAAAAAAAAAAATTGCATAAAGGGGCATTAAGCAGGACAGGGAGAATGACTGGATTATTGTTGGAAGATGCAAATAAATTCACATCATGTGCCTCTTTTTTCTTCCTTTTTCTTTTCATCCCTCATCCAAAGGAGGAGATAGAGTCGGTATCCAGCTCAGGAATCTCTTGAGCAGATTAAAGACCCAATTATGCTGGATTTGGGGAAGCTGCCTACTGTCCATCCTGAATCCATCCTCATAAACCCCAGGATTAAACACTCAGGAGCCCCCAGCCAGTCCAACCACCATGCTGGTCGCCAGCCATGGCTATGAAACCATTTCTTGGAAGCAATTCCCTTCTCCCATGGGATTTTTTTCCATCCTGATGTGCACGGAATGTTTCTCACCTCCTTTTCATTACCTGCTCTTCTACCTGGAAGCCACTGCAGGCACACGCCCTTAGGGATGCACTGAAATAACACTGCGGTGCTGGGCTGTGCTGGGATTTAATACAACTCAAAAAAAAAACCCAAAAAAACCCGATGGTAAATGATAAGACCCCATTTTAAAATAATTATCTTTATCCTTGATATATCTATTACTATTACATTTGCAGGTGGTGGTTTTCTTTTTTTTTTTTTTTTTTTTTGTTTGATTTTCTTGGATTTTTTGTGGTTTTCTTTTGGGGTTTTTTTTTTGTTTTTTTGGTTTTTTTTTGGATTTTTTGGTGGGTTTTTTTTTGCTTTTTTGTTTTTTTTTTTTTTTGGTTTGGTGGTTTTTTTTTTGGAAAGGAGGCTCTCCGGGGGTACCAGGAAATGCAGAGAAGGCAAAGCAAACGGAGCAGAATTCCAGCCATCCCACCCACTGCCGGCTGTCCCCGCAGCCCCGCGCATCCCAAAAGCACGGAGAACGCGTTTAGTGATGCAGGAGGCATCTCCCGGGGCTGGAACCCGATGATTTCTGAGGTCCCTTCCAGCCAAACCCTCTGTGTGATGCTGTGAATCGCTCCTCGCCAGGGCTGAACGCCCCAAACCTCCCCCGGTGCTGCTAACAGGGTCTGACTTTGCGGGAATGTTCATTATTTATCCCAAATGTTTGCTGTGGGTGTAATGGCACGGCTTCCGAGGCCACCGTGGGCACACCAGCACAGCACCCAGCCCACCCCAGGAACGATGAATCCGGGGAAGGAGCTGCCAAACCGGGATAATTCATTCTGCTGAGCCCGGTGCCTGCCAAGTAGGCTCAGCCTGGCATGGGTTAGGCTTACAGGAACAGCCAGGCTGGGATTTGCGGGGAGGAGGAGGAGTCTGAGTGAATCAGATAGCCGAATCTCGCCGGATTCAGCAGGAACTGGCTATTCAGACAGTTTGGGATTGTTTTCCTTCTCGGGTTTGTCTGTTCTCTCAAGCGCCGCTAAAGCGTGTGGGTGATCGGTGGAGGAGGGGTTCAGTTTAAAAGGGGATTTTGGGTAAAGCTAATAAGTGATAAAACTACGAAGAAAGATACAGGGGGAGGAAAAAAACACCCCAGCATTTAAATTTCCAATGGGAATTGCATTTTGCCAGCAGCTGCTGCTCCAGGGAGAGCCAAAACCTTCACACACCGTACCTGAGCCATTGCTCTGCTGGGCTGTGTTCCCAGCTCCACCGGAGGAATCAGCAGCTCATAATCATCGTGGAATCATTCAGGAATCATTCAGGAATCATTCAGGAATCATTCAGGGATCATTCAGGAATCATTCAGGTTGGGAAGGCCCTGGTAAGATCCCTAAAATCAATCCCTAACCCAGCACAGCCATGCTCACCACTAAACCTTGCCCACAGGTGCCACAAACACTCATTTTTGAGCACTTTAAGGGATTGGTGCCTCCACCACTTTTTTTTGAGCAGCCTGTTCTAACGCCTGACAATCCTTTCAGTGGAGAAATTTCCCCACCTTGGCCAAGACAGACAAATGGGGAAGGATGATGCTGGCCTGGGGATGGGGATTTGGTGCATAAAGAGCATTAATGATGAGAAATTGCATCTCTTCTCCTACAGGCACCAAACCTTGGCCACCCTGCCAGCAGAAAAGAGAAAAGATGCCAGCCAAATGCATCCCTCTGGCTGCCCAGGGGTGAGGGAAAGCAGGGCCCAGCTGCTCTGTGGGATCTGAGCCCCACACCCCCATTTGAAGGTCCCCATCCCTGCGTGTGCTGCAGGAAGCCACACGTGCCACGGAGCCAGCAGTTGCTATGGAGACCAAGGATTTTCTTTAAACTTCTGCAAAAAAAGGAGAAAAAGGCCCAAGAAGGCAGAAGGGCAGTGTTTCATGCAGGGGTTTAGGGTTGGGTACAGATGCTGCACAGCCCCAGGCCCAAGGCACCAACCAAGTTGTTCCCTTCACACAAACCCATTTTTGCCCTGTGGTGGTGATTTCTGTACCCTCAAACTTCATTTCCTGCCTGTGCTGGCTCCTCTCTACAAGGTGCCAGTCTCATCCAGCAATCACATTTATTTTTACAGTCTCCAAGGGCTGTCTGAAGATGCAGCTCCTTTGTCAACAGAGAATCTGGTTTTTAATTGCAGCCCTTCTGGCAGGGGCTGGTGCTTCTTCCTTTGTCAATATATTTGTTTTGAAGCATGGAGAAGTCACAGGACTGGCAGATGGAGGAGCAAAACCCCCTGATTATCCAGATTACAGCCCCCAATACCACAGAGATACCTGCTGGGATGGGATATGGGGCTGCAAGTGGGTTAAACCCACAGCCTGGAGCTCAAGCTCTCATTTCCACGAGTCCCCGGATTCAGCTTTGCCCTTTGATGTTTTTAAACGCTGTTTTGTCCTTCAGCAGCCTCCAGGAATTGGGATAAATCAATAACCCATCAATTGTGACAGCAGAGCACTGTGGTACCCAAAGCTGTGGTGCTGCTCCTCAGTGATCCATATGCACACAAGCAGAACATTCCCAGACGGCTTCAAATGAAGTGGCTGGCAAAACCCCCTGGGAATATTTGGTTAGGATAAGAAACATATAGAAACACAGCTTTTTGGAGGCATCTTGCAGTAACTTCAGTTTCCATAGTGACTAATGTTTGTGTTTATACCCAGCCCCTGTGTTTCTATCAGATTTTGCTTCATGGAACAGCTGTTCCAAGTCATTTCTCCAAGACAGATGATCCTGATAAGGAGCAAAGTTTCCATTCTACACAAATGCACATTTATTTAATAAAATCCAAAGAATTCAAACCCGGAAAAGACCCTGTGCTTTCAAAAGATTGATTGTCAATGCAGCCAGCTGATGGGAAGGGAATGAAAGTGGCCACAGAGTAGCTGCTGCCTAATGAGAGAGTGAGAAAAAACAGAGCAGAAAAGAAATAAAATGACACTGAAAACACTGGTATCTTCATTTAATTTGGCTGTGAGCTTTCTATCCCTGGGCTTTAGGTGCAAATGGGATGCCTGAAAATTCTGCTGTTGCTGTTGGGGATGTCAATACAGCGGGTCAAGGGCAGCTGTTGGACCCCCAGCCCCCTTTGGATTCCACCATCCCTGTAAAAAGCTGCTGGGAACATCCAGAGGAGCTAAATGAAGGCTAACCTGGGCTTTGGGTTCTAACAAACCACTTTCCTCAAATACCCTATCCCTGCAGCTTTTCTGTAATCATCCCATTTCCATTTCAATGTAAATGTTGATTATCTTGGTGGTTTTTTTCTTAAATACGATGGCTCATGTTTAGCTTCTAGGAACAATACCTGAGACTTGAATATGAATATGAATTCCTCATATTCAAGTAGAATATGAGCTCCATGCTTGGGTCTAGGCTTGGATCAAGCCCCCATGGAGTGTTTTTGGGATCAGCAGCTCTGCCTGGGCTGAGCTTGAGGGTTGGTAACACCTCTGACATCTTCTGCCCTTGGCTTTTCCTTGGAAAGACCAAAGTGTTGGATATGTCCAGGTGATTCCAGGAGGAAGAGTTGGAGATGGCAGCTCCTCAGAGCCTGGGTGGGACAAGGCTGCTGTTGGCTGCCTCCCTCCTGTGCCTGGGTGACACCACAGACAGCCCTGGGTCCTTAGCTCCAGTGGTACCCCCAAAAACACAAATAAACCTCCTTTTAGATACACAGCTGGAGGAGGTCAGATCGCTGCTTCTCTTGGCTTCATCTGTGCCACCCAATCCTGCCCCTGGACAGGAGGAGCCTGAAAGGAGATTGGGAGAGCCCAGAGCAGAGCACGAGGAATGGTGAGAGGCTGGGAAGAATGAAGATGTGCTACAGGAAAAATAACTCCAGCATTTTCTGCCTCCAGGTTTCTTCCTTTTGTGTTTCTGAATCCCATCCCCACCTGAGCACTGGGCTGGCACCAGGTCACTGCTCCCCCAGGCTGATTCTCACTGTTGCATCCTTAATCTCTAAATATTCTCCTTTTTAAACATTGTCTCTGCTTGCACCAGCCCTGGCCAAAATCCTAACGGGACCCAGCAGCTCCTTCATGCTGCATGAGGCACCAGAACAGCAGCAAGGAGCAGCTGGGAGCGGACAGAGCACTCACTGCCATAAATAACTGGAAAGCACACTGCCAAGGACTACTGAGTTGCTTATCAACTTAATCACTCCTAAATCACGCTGCAGAGCTCCAAACCTAAGGAAATTATTTTCATTGTTAACCTCCTCCTTCTTAATTTGCAAACTTCCTGCGAGTAATTGAAATTCCTGCTCTGCAAAAGCAAAGGCCTTATCTAGCACCTTGTTTAGCCAAATGAAGAGAGATGGGACTCGGCTCCAGATTTGCTAAATATTTTTCCCTGCCTTCCGAAACATTTATTACATTTTGCATTGCACAAAGTGCCTCAGCCTCCTGCCGGCTGCAGGAACACGGTGAATTATTTTAATCAGGAGCGAGAATCGTGTTGAAAGCAACTGCAACATGGCACAACAGGAAACCTGGGCTGGCAGATTCCTTCGGAAGAAAATTCCAGCTCTCCTCTTCCCTCTTTGTGACTATCAATCAAACTCTAAAAATAAAGTCAGATATACAAAATTATCCTGCCATCAGGGCCTGAAAATATTTCAGTTAAGCAACTGTCAGTGCTTCCGTGATGGATCTGCATTTCCCAGGTTCTCTATCTTCCCTTTTCAGCCAGGCTGAACCTTGGCACTCGTCCTGAGGATGATCTGGAGCAGTTTTGCTCCACAGCAGCCTCTTGATGCCTCTGCAGGGCAGGCAGCAGCGGGAGCCAGAGCATCTCCCCTGCCAGATCCAGGGCTGGGAACGCTCCCACCGAGCACGGGCTGAGCCAGAAACGCTTCAGCACTTCCCAAAAGTCATCTCGTGCGCTCTGACAGGTTTGTTGGAGCATCAATCCTGCCTGGGAGCCTTAGGGATGCCGAGCCTACTCCCTGCTGAAGCTCCTCTGGATTTGCCAGGGGATAACGTGCAGCATGCCAGGAATTCCTGAAGGAATTGCTTTTAGCCCTGTGCAGAGCTGGAGCCTTGGGCTGCCTTTCACAGCTCCTCTGCATCCACCTGGTACACAGAAAGGTCCTTTGTCCTGCTCCTGCTCCAATAAGGCACCATTTCCTCTCCTCCCTGCCCGAATCCTGGCTTGGCACCCCCGGAAAATCAGAGTCACAGGATGGTTTGGGATGGAAGGGACCTTAAGGACCACCCTGTGCCACCCCTGCCATGGCAGGGACATTTCCACTGTCCTGGGTGCTCCAAACCCTGTCCAGCCTGGCCTTGGGCACTTCCAGGAATCCAGGGGCATCCACAGCTTCTCTGGGCCTCAATATCCTCCCAGGGAAAAATTCCTTCCAATATCCCACCCATCCCTGCCCTCTGGCAGTGGGAAGCCATCCCTGTGTCCTGCTCCTCTCTCCCTTGTCCCAAACCCTTCTCCACCTCTCTTGGATCCCCTTCAGGCACTGAAAGGGACTCTAAGGCCTCACTGGAGCCTTCTCCTCTTCTCTTTACCTTCCTTCATTCCCAGTTCTGAAGAACATTTTGGATGAAAGGAACAGAAATACCCTGCTTTTCCCTTTCACACCCACCACAGCCACGTCCTCTGCCACTGCTGGGCTTCATCTCTTCAAGCCCACACCAGACACTTAATCCCAGCCAACAGTAATCCAAATCCTCCCAACTGTTGTTGCAGCCCCGGGGAAAAGCTCTGCATTTATTTGTTTCTTCCTTTTGGAGCACAGCAATATTTAAAAGCAAATCCAGCAAGGACGAGGCACAAACACACAGAATTTTGTTATTATCGTCCCGTTCTGGACCAGCAACACCAGCAACATCCAGCACAAGACTTCTCCTGGATTGGGGAGAAGTAGGTGAGGCAATAAGATTTGGGAGTTTTGCTCTGCAGACTATTTGTTTTTTTTTAATACGGGGAAAAGCGGTAACATATGCGAGGGGGGAAGGGTGGCAGCAGCATTTGTAACGCTTAATTTACCAAAAAGACACATTGCACAGATCTCCCATCTCACTTCATTCAGAGAAATTAGTGTTAGGGTAAACCAGCCTGGATAGAGACTCATCCCAGGGGTTTTAAACGTACTCCTTGGATGAGGATCCTTCCCAAAAGATGTCTGAGGCCAAAAGCATCACCCTTGTCATGCCTTGGCCTGGGTAAAACACTCATTTGTTCTTTTTCCTTTGGTAAAAACATCAGGGTTTTGATGGAGCAGAGCCAGGCACTCTCCATGTGCACCAGAAAGCAGAGAAGATGCTTCAATTTTATTGTAACTTCAAAAATTACATCCAAGTTTTCTATCCACTATTAAAACCTGTGAAATCAGCAAGACTAAAACAGGTAGGAAATGACAGCAAGAGCAGGATCAGGTCCTGCCTTTGAAAACTACTTAATTTATAATCCCCTCCATATCAGAATTATTAAGAAAGAAAAATACCTATTGCCTCCCAAATGTCACCATATCCACCCGACTTCCATGAATCTCTGAATGGATTTACCAGTGCCAGGGGCAATCTCATTTTCTAGAAAACCTGTTTTACTGCCTAATATTCCAACCAAGTCTATGGCTGATCATTTAAATAGGCTTTTACCAGGCAGGGCAGGCTGCACGTCTCATTTCCCTCAGACACCCTGCAGCGGCTCCGTGGGTGGGAGGGAAGAGGAGACGTCGCAGCGAGCGGAGTGGGATCGCTTTCTGTCAAATTAAAATCGTGATTAATTCCAAATCGGCGCTGTTTGCCAAGATATTTTCGAGTTGTTTGATTTCAATAATTGCAGCGAGCCCCAGAGATGATGGAGGAAGGGGAAACGCCCCATTTTTGGCACGGGGGGTGGTGAAGGGATGGAAAGGATGGAAGATGCTCGGGCCATGCCAAGGGATGAGATTCTCTGAGCTGGAGCATCCCCTGTGCGGTTCAGAGAGGCTGGAGATCCTGACAACCTGATAATCAAAAGCTGTCCTGAACATTTCCCTGCCTAATCGATCATTTGCAATGTTTGTTGATGAAAGAACGATAAAACCTTGGCTTTATCCATCCCTGCAGCTCGGCAGAACCGAGGCCATTGATTTATTGTAACACACCTAATCTGTATGGGCACGGAGCAAGGGGCTGATCCTTCCACATGGACACAGCAAATCGATTCCTTTATTTTAATTTGCCACCCTGTTAACCCACCCAGAGCTGGGGATTGGAGCTGCAGGATCCTGAAGGTTTCTTTCAACCCAAACTGTTCGATTCCCCAGCACGGAAATGTTGGGAAGGAACAGAGAGGATATTTCAGGCCTAATTCTTCAAATCTTACCCAGAAATCACCCAGAGTTTAAATTCTTTAATCTGTTCAGTTTGTGCCAGGAAGACCAAGAAATGAGTGAAATGTAGGGACTTTCACAGGAAAAGAGAAATACCAAAGGGAAAAGGAGATACACAGGAAAAGGGAAATACTAAAAACCTGTGGGCAGATGCTGAAGCCACCCCAGCTATAAGGCTTAAAATGTCACTTTTGGGTGTCTCCAAGAGGGGCATCCAACCCTGGGCAAATCATGTTTTATATTGTTTCTTACATTAAATAAACGTGATAAATTCTAGCTAGAACAACACATAATAAATACTGCCTATTTATAAGTATAAACATTAAAAATAAACATTTTAACGATAATAAACATTTCTGGATATCTGAGCAAAAATTACGCTCATTCCTGTGTAGTGGAAATCATTTTGCTGAGGGACTGATGTTCTGGAAGACAAGAGCTTGGCAGGCAGCAAACCCAGGGTGGTTTTGGATGTTTAGTTTTGCGTGTAGCTCCGTGCTCTTGAAAAACATTTAATTTATTGAAGATTCACCTTAGAGCTCATCAAAGCTTAGCTGTGACATCCAGCAAATCGTCTCGCATTACTCAGAAAGTCGTGCTGCATGAAACAAAGAGATGCTGAAAGTCAGCCTGGAAATGGAGGAGAAAGTTGGCAGCTGGGAATTATCCTGCTACACCCAAACAGCGCAGAGTCAGAGCACTGATTGTGTGCTGTCTGTACTGGCATTTCTGAAAGAGAGTGGGATTTCATGGTACAAACCCTTCTTCATCCACGTGAGCCCCCTGGAAGCAGCATCTTCCTACATGATTTCTGTGCCAGAGCAGATCCAGAAACGTGTGCTTGGCCAAATGATTTATTTGGGAGAAAAATTACAGCTCCAGAGGTTAAAATGTTTAATCTTTATTTCCAGATCACAGAATGCTCTGAGTTGGAAGAGGCCCACAATGAGCTCTAACACACACACACCTTTAGGGGCATTTTTTGATCTTTGTTTTGTCACATTGGATTGAAGCTCCTGTGGTCCAGAGTCAGAAAGTGCTGGGGGAGGGGGTGTTTTAGGGTCCTTTAACAAAAGATCACGGTGAACTGAAACCCAAAAATGTTTCATTACCAAGTGATTTTAAACTACACGATTAATGAAAAGGAGAAAACTGGACTCAGCAGAGATTTACAGGTTGTTTGCTGGTGAGGAGGGCAAAGGCATGGCTTGATCTGACCCTGGTTATTTCCTGCTCCAAGGATGGATGGAATCACAAGCCCACACTAAGAGAGAGCAAATGATGCTGAGAAACAACCCACTCAGTGCTACAGGCTGGTTAAAGGCTGCACTTTGATCACAGAATCACACCTTGGGCTAAAACTCACGAGGTGCTGCGCTGCTGGACACTCTGGGTATGGGCTAAAGAATGGTTATCAAAGCCAAACACCACAGACTTAAAAAATTCCTTTTTCTCAGGAAAACTGTATCCTGTACCTTTATCTGCTATTTACACATCAAGGCAGCAGAAGGAGCAGTGCATTGGGCATGGATTCATCACCCCCTTTCCCCCACTTTTTCCCTCCACTCCAAAATCAGGGGGCCATAAAGGGAAATTCTGAGCTGCTCCCATTGCTTGCTTGGCTCCTTTACTGCAGCAATATATTCCTGGGGTATATCCTGCAAAATAAAACTCCAGCAGGAGGGAATGATCATGAACATCCTCACGCCCCCAGCTGTGCCCAAGTTAAAGCCTTCCAGTGCTGCAGCTTTGCAGTGGAAACTCAAAGTGGCATCAAACAGCAAAACTGCATTTTATCTCCTCACCCAACACCGTCTCCAAAGTTCAAAATGCAGCTCCAGACTGGAGTGATGGGATCAGAGCGAGGAGGAGAAGCTCCACAAGGCTCTGTGTTGCTGCTGCTGCCTGTTTCCCCCTAATTAAACTGATGGCTTGTGTTCACAGTTGGTACAGAACGAGGGCAAACAAAGGATTAGGCAGAACACAAGGAACCTCCAGCAGCAGTGTTAATGAAAACCATCTCTACCCACCTCCCCCAAACTGCCTCCGCGTCTCCTGCAGCACAAGAGCTCAATTAGGGGTGGGGAGAGCAGCAGGAGATGGAGAAAAAGGGAGAGCAAGTTTGCTTCCCTGCTGGCTCCTGCAGAAGGGACACACATCACTTTCACTGGGCTGGAGACACATTCTTCAATCTGATCCATGAAAAATGAGGAGAAATGGGAGCTCTGCCACTGGGCACCCAAACCCAAAAAAATGAGATTTCCCTGGTGTGAGTGGACCTCTGGGTCTGAGGAGAGCTGGACAGGTTCCCTCTGTTCCAGGGGCTGGGCAGGTGAGGAAGCAAAAGCAGAGTTTTCAGAGCCAGCCCTGCAGTTATTAACTGTGATTTCCTTGGTGACTCCACTTGGTGATCCCACAAGGCATCTTCTGTCCCACAGTCTGGACAGTCACTGGGATCCAGGAGTTCCGTGAGCCACTCCACGAGGCTGCTGTTAAATGTACCCACGCTCACTTGCCCAGAAAAATCTTCTTTTCATGCTCATTTTCTAATGAGAGACTTATAAATCTCTCCCCTCCACTTCTCTACTTTTAATTTCATTTCTCTGCTGGTGTTTTTTATCTGCTTTTTGAATCCAGCATGAGCACCTCTCTTGGCCTCTGTGGGTTCCTCTCTCCACGCAGCTTGTCTCAATTACCACTGATATATTTTCCTCCTCCCTGCTTTTCATCACGTGTGCTGCCCCACAGAGGGGAATAACAGTGAGATCTTTCACAGCCTCTTTCCTCACTCGCTTTAAATTCCTTCCATACTTTCAACCCTAAGAAAAAAAGTCCCATCTTGGCGCTCCTGAGTCTCCAAAGCCCAATTTCAGGCTAATAAAAGTGACTGTTTAGGAGGATCAGCTGCTCTGGAAGGCAGAGCCCAACTTTGGGGCAGTTGATAATGGACAATAAGCCCCTGAATTGTAAACCAAGCTGCTGGGAGGTTTTTTTTGCCTAATAAAGTGGTTTGGATCAGGGAAGGATGAGGCAGAGCAGGGTGGGGAGATGTTGTGTGGAGAAAGGAGGGCACCCAGAATGTGCTTTACAAGTCATTTACGTGTCATGGCTGTGAATTAGAGGAGAGGAGAGATTGGCCTGGTGGAAATGAGCTGTTTAGAGAAAATTGTGCTCAGACAGGTCCTACTTAAGTGTGGTGAGATGGCTTTTTCACGCAGGAGGACACATGGGATGTAAGGATGACACGAGCTGTGGCTTCTGTGCTGGGGCAGAGCAGGGACATCAGGCCAGCCATGAAAGGATGGGATATTTGAATCACTGCCTCCAAACCACCTCCCTCAACCCAGATTACACAGGAGGCTCATTACACCCTCACACATTATGGTTGTATGCTCCAAGATGCAGCTCCTGCTCTGCTCTGTGCCAAAGGAGATTAAAGACTCAATCCCAAACACCTCCCAAACAACAATCCCAAACACTCAATCCCAAACCCTCAATCCCAAACACCTCCCAGCCCCAGCAGCTCTCTCATTTCAAGCATGAGTTTAACCCACTGGCTTTCCCAAAAAGCTCAACCCAAAGTTCACCAAAGGAGATTTTCTCCTGCCTGGGCACAGCTGGTGGCTGGAGAAGATCTCCTCTGCCTTGAGCAGGTTTATCTGGGTAAATAACAATGCCATGGCTGTGGCTTTATGAAAAATATTAGAGGGGGATGAGTCATGGTGAGGATTAGAGCCTGGCACTGAGGAGCACGGGAAGATCTCTGCGTGGCAATGACATCCAGCTGTATTTTTTTTTCCCCAGCTAATTCTATAATCACCCTTAATCAGTGCATTGGAGAACAGGGCAGCCCATACAGCTTGAGGATCAATTAAAAAAAAAGATCCAAAGCCTTCACGGTGCCTCAGCCACAAACCAGCCCATTTCCACTTCACATGGGCTGATGACACCCGATTTCAAATCAAACCAGCCTCCTGCCTCCACCTCAAGATGATTTATATTAATTTGTTATTTCATAGAAGAACTTTGACCCAGGAATACAGATTAATAGCCAGAACTTAATTAGGAAGCATTTGAAGAAGCAAGAGCTCCTTTGGCTGCCAGCCATGTAATTTCCTCGAGGAGCCTCTGCTTTCAGCATCAGGGACCCAACCTGGAGAGTCGATATTTATTTTTTTTCTTTTCACCATTGGCCATTGTTACCCTTCTCATTCCTTGCACTTGAGCTCAGTTTCCAATTAGGAAACTTTTGGAATTTTAAAGCATTTTCTTCCTCACCAAGTTATGTGGATTTGATGGTCCTCACTGGGTCCCTTCCAACTCAGGATGTTCCATGATTTATCTGTGCATCCATCCTTCGCCACAAAGCAGAGAGTATGAAAAATGTAAACTGTGAGATGTCCAAATTCAGTTGTGAACTATGAGATATCCAAATTCAGTTGTGAGCTGTGAGATACCCAAATTCAGTTATGAACTGTGAGATACCCAAATTCAGTTGTCAACTGTGAGATACCCAAATTCAGTTGTGAAC
>CM019232.1:2735605-2752268 GCA_009741485.1 Malurus cyaneus samueli | reverse complement strand
CCAGATTCAGTTCTGAACTGTGAGATATCCAGATTCAGGTATGAACTGTGAGATACCCAAATTCATTTGTGAGCTGTGAGATACCCAAATTCAGTTGTAAATTGTGAGATACCCAAATTCAGTTATGAACTGTGAGATACCCAAATTCAGTTATAAATTGTGAGATACCCAAATTCAGTTGTGAACTGTGAGATATCCAGATTCAGGTATGAACTGTGAGATATTCAGATTCAGTTGGGATGATCAGGCTTCCCTCCAGAAGATGACAGAGCTCCACGAGGTGTCTCTGTTCAAAGCTCACCCTACTCTGAGCCTGATGAATTTGTCAGGAAGGGGAGTGAGATGAGAGGGGGTCCCTGTCCCTCTGCCCGGGCTCAGCCCCCATTCCCAACCAGCACAGCAAGAACCCAACCAGACACAGATTTCTGTCACCCTCCATGAACATTCCAAATCCATGCTGGCTGCGGCTCTAACAGGATTGGGCACGGATCTCTCCCTTCTCAAAGCAGCCAAACACCCAAACCCCAGAGCAGGAGGGTTTCCCTTTTTGGGTCTGATCCTGCAGCTCTTGTCTACAGAAGAGAAGCTTGGCTGGTGCCTTCAGAGAGAGGGCAGGGTTTGGGGTGGTCAATAAGGTCTTTGGGGAGGAGATCTTTGTCCCTTTGTGCTCCTGCATGTGTTGGTTTGCAGCCCTGAACCCACATCAGATGATTCTTTGCAGTGCAGGTGCCCCGGTGCAGTCCCCAAAGGTTGTCTCAGCTGAAACACCTCCTTGGGACTTCAAATAAGGGAATTTGAGGCCATTTCATCCCAAAAATCTGTTATGTGGAAGATGCTGCTTTTGTTCCTGCAGAGCAGGATCCGAAGGAAGGGAATTGAGGCTTTTCATCTTCGTTGCCTATCTTCATCCCCCCAAAAAACTTAATGAAATGTGTGATTTTCTTTGTATTATCAGCACTACAACCAGAATCCCACTTCTGATTAAATCTATCTGCTTGACAATTCTCAGCAGATCTCCAAGGAATCAATACTCATTACCCAGAGAGCCGCAGCCTCTCTAAAATTAGTATTAAAGGAAGTGCAAGTTTCTTCCTGCACAGCCCAGCTCAGTAGGTGTTACTGCTGTGAGGAACTTTACAAACCATTAATGGCTCCCAGGAGAGCACTAATCATTTTCTACATGTCCTTATCCGCTTAATCCCATTATAAAGATTTGTAGCATGAAAGCTGACCACTGGTAATCCCAAGCTTAGATGGAAAGCTGGAATAACAAATGATATTTGGGGAAAGAGAGAGGCAAGTTCTGCTCACAGTGCCACCTTTCCAGGTATGACACAAATGAGGGAATTATCCTGAGGATCTCCAGAAATACAGGAAAGAAGCGTTTTTAAGAAGTTATAGAGAGAGATTTTACCCCAAAATTTATACACAAGGTCACCACATGTCACAAATCAGACAGTAAACCTGGAACTGTTGTCATCTGAAGGATGTCATGGCATTCAATGAAATATTTTGATGATTTTTGAGGAATTTCCAAGCCCCCCATGGGCCTGAGCATGGAGGTGATGGTGTCTCAGTCCTGGGACAGGGACAGACCTTGGGCTGCCCATCCCATAACTCTACCAGAGACTGAACTGGACAGTCCCAGCTCCCAGGGCTCCTCTCTAACCCTCTGAATTGAGTTAAAAGGTGCTCTGCTAACAGCTTATTCAATGGAAATCTCATTATCCAGAGCTCTGCCAAGAATTTATTCGAAAGAGAGCTTTGCCAGTAGTTCATTGAAAGGGAATCTGTTATGGGCTCAGGTACTATTTTATTCCTGTGAAAACCTAACAAAGATGGACTTGCCTAATAATAGGGTCAGTCCTGCCATCATTAAACAAGACCTTCTCTAACAGGCTGAAGCTAAGAGAAGCAGTAAAAACCTGTTTTATTCTAAGAGAAATACTGGCCCACGATGCACCTCATGGAAATAGCCTTCATCCACCAACAATGCAGTTAAATAATAAAGAAAACCCTTAATTGTATCTTTAGAGTCCAAACCAAAAGCTTGCAGCCATTTTCCAGTGTGTGGACCCTCACAATTTCCACAGGATCCTTCTTGTCCATGTCCTAAAGACCCTGCAAAGGAGCTCCAAGGCTTCCAGGAGACTCCAACCACAACCTGAAACCCCTCACTGAGGGTTTCTAAATTTTAGATGTATTTCCTGTGATCCGTGGTAAACCCCAAATCCTTTTAGCACACGTTTCTTCCAAGGTCACTTCTCCCCACTTTTCAGAGCTTATTTTGCCCTACTCAGAAAAAGACTTTGCTATCCCTGATACTGAATTTTTTCTCGTGCAGAGCAGAAAAACCACGAGCCAAGGTCAACCTGAATCACAATCCTGCACTCCAGAGGGCTTGAAATGGCTCCCACCCCTATCAGGCACAGGTTCTGTAACCGTATCATCTCTGATATCATTCAAAGCACTAATGAAAATAAACAGTGAACAGAAACAGATCCTGGAGAGACCCATCAAAACCCAGGCTGAGCATGAGTAATAATAACCTGCTTGTATCCCTGGTAATAACGTCTCCTGTGAATAGAGTGATATCCAGCACGCTGCCAAATAGCCCAGGATCAGAGGAACAGGACTTGGGGGTTTTGTTTTAGTCAGAAAAATTAAGCTTTTCAGCTGAAGCAGTTGTTCTGCTTAACGCAGCAAATCCAAAATGAAAAATTAGGGCTGGTCCTCAAAAACGTAAGGATAATTCCAACATACCTTTAAGATGGAGTAAGAGCTATTTAAATGCCAGAGTTGGGTCTGGACCTTCATTAGGTGTTGCCTGGATTCCAGCACAGTCCCACATCCCCCAGTGTCATGTCCAGATGCCTCTCAAACACTTCCAGAGATGGTGACCCCACCACCGCCCTGGGCACTGATTCCCATGCCTGACCACTCTCCTGGGCCAAAATGATTCTAATATTGGATCTGAACCTTCCTTGGTTCAATTTCAGGAGATTTTTCCTCTTGTCCTTTTGTTTGAGACAAGGCAGAAGGACTGACACCCATCTCACTCAGGTCCTTTCAAGGTGGTGTAGGGAGAAGTGCTGGTGGTGACAATGACAATAAAATAATCCATCAAGCAAGTTTTATGACAATAAAATAATTAATTAATAATAATAAAATAATAAAATAATCCCTAATTAATAATAATAAAAAATGCATGTGATAGGGATGGATAGGATTATCTCATTCCTGGCTTTCTTTCTTTGGAATGGGCTGCCCATGAAAAACCAAAGATACCCCCTGTGCTTTGCTGTCTCCCTACTGCTTTGGCTTCACCTGCAGCAGGATCCTGACATTCCCCATGGATTTGCATCCCCCTGTGCCAGCTCAGGGGTGCCAGAGGACATTCCCCAGGCTCTGCAGGCACAGAGCTCAGCCCTGTCCCACCCCTCACACCACACTGTGCCATGGACCAGGCGTGAGGAGAGGCTGAGGAGTAAATCACTCCATTCAATCTGCAGAAGGAGTTTGGCCACGGGCCGTGAAGCCTTTAAAGAGCTGATTAAAAGGAGCTGTGACGCTGCCAAAATTACTGACAGACAAATCGACGCTTGTCTCAAAGAGGGTGTCAAGGGAAGCGTGTGAGAGCAGTGTGAGCCTCCTGCCTGCAGCTCTGCCAACCTCAGGCACACCGAGAGTTTCCTATTAGCAGCTCAGCTACACCTGTGAGAACAAAAGACACTAAAAATAGCTTTTCTCTCAGGCTGGGTGGAAATGCCATTGAAATATGGAATGGTCTGGGTTGGGAGGGATGTTAAAGCTCATCTTGTCCCACTCCTTGCCATGGCAGGGACATTTTCTACCAAAAGCCCCATCCAACCTGGTTTTGGGCACTGCCAGGGACCCAGGGGCAGCCACAGCCTCTCTGGGCACCCTGTGCCAGGGCCTCCCCACCCACACTGGGAAGAATTTCTTCCTCGAATCCCACCCAACTTTACTCCCATTTCAATTGATGTACACATTATTTGAATTGCAGAATTCTGGCAGTGCCAGAAATCCCCTGAAGCCCCAGTGAGTGCAGAGAACTCTGAGGCTGCTCGGGGCAATCAGGATTTCCACACGCACCCCTGTTCTGCCACCAAAGCAATGACACCCTGCATTTGATGTAAAATGACATCAGCAGTAAAAAGGTCCCTGTTTGAGACTCCTTAGCATCATAATAGAGCCATCCAGGCCGAAAATATCTCATGCTGCAAAGAGGGGAATTAAAAATTCTGGTCACGGCTCCCGGTGAAGTGGCTCTCAGTGACTTGTGACGCTATTCCAAAGGGATTAGGGAATGCTGTGTGTCCTCTTTGGCCAGCACAGCACCACACAGCACACAGAGAGGAGCTGAAAGGGCAGCTCCTGCCCAGAAGCAGATTAGCCATGGCAGCATCCAGCATCTGGAAGGACTGTGACTCTGGCCGTGGTGTTTGATCCAGCCAGGATTATCCATGGCTGTCTCAGATGTGGAAAGGCAGCCTGTGATCCCAGTGGATGGCTCTCCACATCTCTCCACTTCAAGGGAAAATCAGAAGGACTCAGCAGGGCCTGGACCAGCTGCTGCTTCTCTCCGTGGAGCAGGAGGAAACACAGAATTCTGCTGCTTCACGTTAAAAAAACCCACCAGTTTTAACAGCTTTAACCTGGACTCTTCCACAAACTCGAAGGAAGCTCCAGAGAGGTTCCTTGATTACACGGAAAAGGGCAAAATGCTGCAAGAGAGATTATTAACACAGAGCTGGGTAAAGAAAGCAGCCCTGGGCACCCTGAGTGCTGCGTCACACCATGTCCCACCTCACACTGGGATCAAACACACCCTGAACACCACAAAATGCAAATTCTGCTCTGAGGACAAAGCACCAGCATTCGGATACATTCCTTAAACACATCAGAAAATAGCTGGTTTTTTTTTCCAAGTGCTGTTTCTCATCCTCCTTGAGGTGTGAGCCCCTCCAGAGCTCCCCGACACCGACCTCTCACCCAGGAATTCACAGGGAGAGAATTTCTGATGGTTGGCTGATCTGATCCTGCTGGGGAAAATGTTACAGGTGCACAGACCAAGCTGTAAAACGCTGTCTCTCTGATCCTATCTGGAATAAGAGGGATATGGTTTAAGATATGTTATCACACTACTTGTAAATAAACCTGTTAGGGCTTTTAACGCACACTTTTAGTTTAAAACAAGCCCTAATGGGAAGCCTAGTGTTTACTTCGATCCACTAACAGGAACATAAATATCTTGACTTGTGTTTTCTGTGTTGGGATTTTATGTTGATTTTTCCATCGAAGTATAAATAAATAAATAATTTTTCTCAACACAGATGGAGTAAAATTGCAGAGGGCACCAATTCTGCCAGGTGTGTCCAAGACTTGGGAGAAGAACTGCACAGGTTCACGTGCCTTATTCCCTGGGAGGAGAAGGAAACATTCTGCTTTATGAGAACAAATTCATGGCTGGGTGGGATCTGCCTGTGAATGCAGCCTGATGAATAATAAGTGCATTTCAGGTATTTCATAACCTGAAACCTGCCAAGCTTTTCTGTCTGATTTCATTCATCCATGTCCCATCCTTTGGGATGAAGAACCCACAGAATTGCACACAGTGGAGCCCTGACCTGGTCAAAACCTCATGTGACACAAACCCAACCCTTCTCATCAGCCAGGCTCTGGGATTTGTTCCTGATGGGCAAAATGCAGCAACAAAAAGCCTTAAGATAAAATTATTGGGGAAAACAACTGAGGCTGTAGAACGGGGGAAATAGCACAAAAAAAATAGTTGAGTCTCGGAGTAATGTAGCAATAAATAAATAAATAAATAATAAATAATAAATAAATGTATGATGGTGCAGGAATGGGGAAGTGTAGAAAAAATCAAAGCAGAAAGAAGCCCCTGACCCATCAGAGGCAGAAGCAAACAGGGCACAGGGTGAAGGGAGGGTTTGTGCAGGGAGTTTTGAGCAGCAGCATCAGACAGAAAACAAGAATTGAACTGAGGCTGAAGACAAGTACAAATACTGGGTTTCCTTTTTTTTTTTTTTTTTTCTCCCAAGTGTGGAATACAAAAAAGGATCATTGAAAGAGACTCAAGCAGCCTCTGGAGACACGGTGGGATCGGATTGCTGACAGAGGAAATAGATGTTGCTGAAATATTAAGAATGTGTTGCCTTGGTGTTTGCTAAGAAAGATGGGCGGGAGAGAGGCTGCAACTGTGACCCTGCAGGCAAGGGAGGAGGAAGGAGTGAATTCCAGCACAAGGAATGAAACACAGGGCATCATTTTGCATGTAAAAATCTCTCCACGAAACCACTGCCCCTGCTGTAGCAGCCATAGCAGTGATTTGTCCAAAATATCAAATTATTATTGAATAAGAGCTGTTTATTCCAGGGTTATTATTAAATAAGACTAGGCTGTTGAGCAGTTGGATTTGAGGGGAAGCAGAGGGGTGGTGGCAGGGCCATGGATCTGACTCTTGGCCACTCTGTCCCACCACTCTGCAGCAAAGCAACGCTGAAAGAGGCTCCAAAAAAGACACCCAAAGCAGAGAGACTTATCTGAGGCAAGCAGAAATCTCTGCAGCTTTGGAGATTGCACTTGCCACTAGAAATAATTGCAGCTAAGGCTTGTGTCTGGCTTTTCCCCATCTTTTTTCCTGTCTAACAGCTGTTTCTATAGATGATGGGGTGATACAAGTCTGAGATTGCTGCAGGCTACTGATGTGCTCCTCCTGCTTGGCCCAGCATCTCCAGAGCACCCACAAATGCCATTGGTGCTGCTTTTCCAAAGGGTGGAAGATTCATTTCAAGGGCTCCGAGATCTCAAGGATATTTACACTGCTCAGAACTAATCTTGCTTCTGTTGACATAACCAAGCATATTCACTTTATGATTTTTTTCTTTTATAAAATCAAACTGGCTAGGTTTTACCCAGGCACCGCTGAGGAAAGTGCTGGTGTAACAGGAAAAGCAGAAATGAGGGAGTGGAAAGAGGATGGACAGGGACACAGAAAGGAAATGAAGATTAGAAATATAAAAGGAAAAGAAAAAGCCCTTGTGTAAAGCTCAGGAAATGAGTTGGCTTCTCAGAGATATTAGTACAAGAAAGGAGAGAGGACAGATATGGATGACTAAGGAAATCACAAAACCTATCAAGGAAAATAAGGTTTCTGACATTTGAGGCACCATGAAACATGAAAAGTAACAAAGGGAGCGTGAGTGAAGTCAGAAAGGGCAGAGAAAACAGGCCCGGGGTTCACGTGCAGAGTGTGATTTTCTCTTATCAGGATATAAAATATTAAAGTGAGGCTGTGGCCAGCCCTGGGCTGTGCCTTCACCCTTCCCTCCCTGCCCAGGCAGTGCCACGGCTGCTTCCTGCATCCTGCAGCAAAAAGAATGCACAAAAATCGGGATAATTTGGGTACAAGTGTTTCACCCACACCTGGAAGAGCTGCTGCACCCCATGGATTGGGAGTGGCAGGGCAGGGAATGGCTGTGGATTCACAGAGGGGATGTGGAGATGTGGAGAACTCCTGTGGGGTGGGAGCTGAGCCTCCAGCACCAGCACGAACTGATGGAGTGACAGATGGGGGGAACCACACAGCTCCTTCCTCGCTGGAAGAAAACACTTTTGTTTTTAGCAAAAAGCTATTTGTAAATAACCCAGCAAGCTCCCTTCATATGCTCCAAGGGATGTAACACCTGTTTGGAAACAAACACCGAAGAATCTGCGATTTCCACGGGTTTATCAGGGGGTGGTGACTTGGGGCTCTCCCTGCAGGAAAGCTGTTTGTTCCAGAGATCCCAAAGATTCCCCAGTGGTCACACCAGTCTTACAGGATCAACAGAAATAGCTGGGTAGGCCACCACAGAAACACAACTAATTCTTGGTTTTTATCTGTAATATGGTTTAGGAGTATTCATAAATCATCCTCCTGATCCCTCAGGCATCCTACCAACTCCCATTATCACCTTCTTATTCTAATAGGAACAATCTCAGCGCAGCAAATCCCCCATTTTCCACAGCTTTCAATCACAACCAAAGAGTAAAGATGAAAAAATCTGCATTTCAAATTATTGTTTGTTGTTATGACAACATCACATGGATTTGGTCCTTGCTGCAGTCTCTGGCTTCAGAGCATTTCCAAGGCTTTTATGCAAAGAGCGTGTTTTTGAGGCACACATGCCACAAAGCCAAAGGGGTCACAGCTTCATGGGATGTGAAATATCAAGGGAAACCTCCTGGAATACAATTCCAGAGAAAATTATCTCAGCAGCCAAGCAGAATCCTTTCTTCCTCACAAAATCCTCCATAATATTTCATACTGCAGCCTGGTACAAAAATACTCAAGAAGGGTCTATGGAAGGTACAACAATGGTGGCCCTCCCCTCCATCCAGGGTTTGGTGCATGGGATTATTCAGTAGGGGTACAAATCTCATTGTCTGCACAAAAAAAAATGTGAGTAGACATTGGAAAAAGAGAAAAAAAATAAAATAAATATACAACTGGGAGTTTTGAAGGCAATAAACTGTACTACAGGAACACACATGATAAGAGCATCGCAGTTTTAGAGCCCAAATTTATCATTATGGGTGCCTGAGACAGACATGCAGACAGAGATTTCATCTGGTGATTTCTGAGAATGTGGCTCAATATATTAAACACCAAAAGTGGAGTGAATAAAAGTCACCCAAAGCACAGAGACGGGGTCATGCAGAGAAAAGCTCTTCCCTTGTGCTTTATTTCATACTCCCCTGCCCACGAGGAGCCCGTGGTGATCCGTGAGCCGAGCTCTGCAGAGCCTGAGTGCCTGGACCTCGTGACAGCCCCACAGCAGGGAAAACCTGTTAACCCACCCGGTGCACAAACTCAGTGATTGCTGGGTGATGCTCTCAGCCCTTCTCCTTCTCCTTCTCCTTCTCCTTCTCTTCTCCTTCTCCTTCTCCTTCTCCTTCTCCTTCTCTTCTCCTTCTCTTCTCCTCTCTCCTTCTCCTCTCCTTCTCCTTCTCCTTCTCCTTCTCCTTCTCCTTCTCCTTCTCCCTTCTCCTTCTCCTCTCCTTCTCCTTCTCCTTCCTCCTTCTCCTTCTCCTTCTCCTCTCCCTCTCCTCCTTCTCCTTCTCCTTCTCCTCTCCTCCTCCCTCCTTCTTCCTCTCCTCCCTCCTCCTCTCTCCTCCCTTCTCCTTCTCCTTCTCATCCTTCTCCTGCTTCTCCCTCCTTCCTCCTTCTCCTCCTCATCCTCCTCCTCCTCCTGAGGATCCCTTGTAAAAAAATAAGGTGATAAAAGACAAGAACTCGTCTAAAAAAAAACACCACCCATAAATAAACAAGCATTAACCTGAGACTTCCCCTCCAAACTCAGAAGAAAAGAAACACATCAGATACGGCTTCTCCCTTGCATTCATCACGAAAAAAAGAAGGCGCAACACATCCAGAAGAGAAAACTATAAATAATATAAAACACAGAGACCATTGCCTACAAAAAAGAAAAGAAAACAGCAAACAACTAGTACAAACCTGAACGCATGACTACAAAAACACCCACATTCCCAAACCTCACAACTCCGAGCATCAAAACACCAGAAAAGAATCACATTAACATAAAAATCAATCACCATACACACCCTCCAAAACCAACACCCACTGCACCACAGCAAACCCACCTAAGAAAACAAAAATTCAAATTCCAAGCAACTCTTAGACAATAAGCACCCAAGCATCGCCCAATTACACAGCCCAGAAAACTACATCAGAAACATCAGCTAGTTTCATATCCACACAGTGCGTCTTTCATCACATCGCCTTGTAGCGTGATAAACCCCCATCCAACTCCCGACGCAAAATCCGAGACACACATGTTAAGTCACCAAACTAGCAAATCACAAGAGGAAAGAACAAAATTCTGGCTGATGGTTGCTGATCTGATCCCATGCTCAGGAGGAAAAAACATGATCACACGATGAGGCACCCAGACACCAAGCTGTAAAAACAGACTTAGTCTATCAGCACCAATACTTCCACGAAGAGCCACACCGCACTGATGAACCCCTTAAGCCCCAGCAGATCCACTAGAGACTAACCAACAGGCACCACCACCCGCTCTGCCACACCGGAGAGATACCTACCACACAATACTTAACCGACACATACCTCTGTCAAAAACACTCTTTAGGAGACTATTAACCACAGCATACGATGCCTATGAAAACAAGCCTAAGCGCTGTGCCAACCTCACCGCTACTTTCCACGAGCCACAAACATGAACACAAACATAATCCTAATCAAACTGTCTAAAATTCTGAGTGTAGAACAAATTCAATAGAAACATCTCCATCCATCCAAAAGCAAGTCATACAATAAAAACATAAGTCTTTCTCAAACCACTACCGCTCCACACAGAAGGTACACAAATCTGCACGACAGGCCACCCACATTACATCCAGGCGCTTCTTTCAAAAACGACTGGAAAAACCGCACAGGACCAAAAGCACACATACAAACAACCGGAGGAGAAAGGGAAATACAACTCCAATCATTAAAAACAACATCATCTTACTGGGTCGCGAATAACTGCACACTATGAATGCAGCCCATAAACGTAATAAATAAGATGACAAATATCACACCTTGTATCCACAAACATCAACCCCAGAAACCCCTCCAAGTTAATCTGTCTACAATTTCGATTTCATAATCCCCATGCAATAATCCCAGATACCATAATATGAGGCAAAAAGCAAGAACCACAAGAAATATGCAGTCCCACCAGTTGGAGGAACCTCTGAGCCTGATCCAAACCACAAAGAAACAATGACACAAACCAACCCTCCTCACACCCAGCTCTGGAAGATAAGCATCCGATGGCAAACAAAAAATAGCACCCCAACATAAACGAACAATAATCCTTATGAAGATAAAATAAAATCCGCTAGAACCTATACATCGAGGCGAGAACACCGGTGAAAATGCACTACACAAAAAAAATAATCGAGATCTAAAGGTGAAAGAGCAAATACAAAAGATATAATGAACTAAAGCATAGAAGAAGAGAGAAGATACAACCTATAAAATACCTATGGACATGTCACGGAATGGGGCAACATGGGATCCAAGAACCATCAAAAAGACAGTAAAGAAGCCCACTGACTACTCGACCCATCATACGCAAAGACCAACACGCCATGCACAGTCTCAAAACCAATGTCAAAGTGAAGGAAGGGAGTCAAGGTGCAGGGAGTTGGCTGAGCAAGGGCAACATCATTCCATACAAACAACAAGGCAAATAGAACACATAGAAGCGTAAAAACAGAGTACGAGAATACTGGAATATAATAAGATTCCGTATGATTTATTTTTTTTTCTCACAAGAGGTAGATGGCTAAAAATACGAAGATCATTGAATAGAAACTAAAGAACTGCCATCAAATGTGCAGCCTCTGGAAGAAACAGGAGGGAGGTCAAAAAGAGAGCAAAATCTGCCGGTATAAGAGAACAGAGGACAATAGAATAGGATGCACTAAATGAGAGAAATATTGATAGAAAGTGAGCCTGAATAACATAGGACTGCATAAGAACTAGTTAGGCGGCCGAGAGAGGCCCTGAACAGACGAGATTACCCGCATAGACAGCAAAGGCGAGCGAGGAAGGACGCATGAAGTATTCAACCACACAGCGATGCCTATTGATGCCAATCGACAACAACACGGGCACCTAAAGGACCACCAGTGTACGACAACACTCGTACCACGCAGAACCCAACATCCGCTAACCTGATGCTTGATCTTTGTCACCACTAGCAGCTGAACATATTAATGTAAACAGAATGGAAAACCTACCAACCAAAAAACCTAGTTAGGTCGCAACTAAAAAGCAATTAAAGCATGGTCTAGTTCCAGGGTTGTTGATCCCAAAATAAGACACCTTGCGGAAGGGCAGGTTGTATGAGCACGTTACAAGACCTCATAACACTAGGGGATCAGCGGAGGGGCGAGCGAGAGCGGCGAAACTGGAGAGATGCCTGATCCCATGGGCGGCCACTCCTAGTACACCACCACTACGCAGGCATAAGTCCTAAACTTGCCGAAAAGACTACACGCAGGCCTTACAAAAAAACCAACCCACAACACGTACCAACAAAGCAAAAGAAACTATCTGTAAAACACACAAGACAGAAGATACATGCTGGACCCTTGTGAAGAGTGACAGACATATAGCCAAACTAAAAAAGAAACCTAGCGGCATGATACACCCTTGGTCTGGCAACCCGGCCACAATCTACACTTTGTTCATGCAAACAGCTGTCTCTATTAATGACGCGTCACTTATCAACACTGACGAGATTGAGGCGTAACAAACCACTACGAATAAAGCACTGCCCTGGCCCTCCACGCGCCACAGTTCTTCCCAGCACCCACTCCCACAAATACAAGCACTGAACTGGCCGAGGGTTTCAAAGTCATGCCTATATCCAAAGGAATAGGAAGAATCAACGTCTTTACAACTGTGGACACATCTCAGAACCTCTAAAAAGACTATTTTCAACACACTCGCTAACAAGACAACTATACTTGCCTTCGAGTTAATAACCAAGCATATCTCTTTCATCACACACTCTCTCTCTCTTTATAAAATAAAGGACTGCCCTAAGAGTATCATAAACAAGCAGTCACAACCTTGAGATAGAAAACGAAAATGCGCTCAATAACAGAAAGACACAGCACATAATGAGGCGAGTGGAAAGAGGATGGACAGCTTGAAACATCCCCAAACAGAAAAGAGAAACAGAGAAAAAAAAAACAGAAAGATAATATATAACAAGCGAAAGAAAAGCCCACTATATGCTAAGGACTACCACAAAGAAAAGACCTATCGAAAGCCATCATAATTAACTACTACCAGCACAAGATACACGACAGATTCTGGCTGCAACTAATACAGGAAACATCAACAAAAACATCCCCACGTCCCAAGAAATAAGTCCTCGACATGTGCAGGCAAATCCCCCACTAAGAAATAGCAATTAAACAATGAAATAACAACAGGAAAGCAGGAAGAGTCGACGTCAAAAGCACAAGGCAAGAAACACCAAGTGTCCCTCAGTGCTCCTCCCATCCGCTCGGTCCAACTACCTCAGGATGTTCAAGAGCTGACCTCCTTAAGCCCAGATAAGCCATAACACCTAAACCACAAAGAGATAGAGAGACCTGGCACAGCAACTGAAGGCGTGCCTTCAACCTCAACCCGTCAACCTGCCCCAGACAAGCACATATATACGCCGAACACGGAACAGCTCTACTGACAACCCAGCAAAAAAAAAAGCAAAAAATAATCAAAGCTAAAAAAAATCACACACAACAAACAAACAAGAATTCCGAGGATAGCACCAAAAGGTTACACAATAGGTTCACCCACACCTCCCACAAGAACAGAGACTGCATGGCACACAAAAAAAAAACATTGGAATCAGGGACTAGTCAGCACGAATGTAGACTGTGAAATCACAGATGAAGTATAGATGGCAGATTGAGACCAAACCGTGGCAAACTGCACTGATCTCCAGCAGGCACCCAGCTACAACTCCGACAAGACATACGCAGTGGGCTGAAAACCACACAGGACAGTCACTACCTCCTGGAACAAAAACACTTTTAGTGTCTATAATATAAAAGAACCAAAAGAAAACATCTTGTAAAAATCACATGCAAGCCACTAAACCCACATCAGTCAGCATACCAAGGCCACGCTCACCCAACACGGTTATTACTGCGAAAACAACACCTCAAAGAAAAACAATCTCGATACTCCAACGCGTGACTGCAGCGCGGGCGAGCTTGACTGGGAGGGCTTCTTCCACTGAAGAGAAAAGCCCGATTTTCCACAAACAGATTCCCCAGCTCCCCCAGAAAGTCAAACCATCCAGCTACTAAGGACTCCAAAGCAAGAAATCACAGCTCCGTAGCCACCACCCCACCACAAAATCACAAACTAACTTCTTCGCTTTGATATCTGTAATATGGTAGGAGTATTCATAAATCATCCTCCTATCCTCATCACCATCACCAACTCCCATTATCACCTTCTTATTCTAATAGGAACAATCTCAGGCAGCAAATCCCCCATTTTCCACAGCTTTCAATCACAACCAAAGAGTAAAGATGAAAAAATCTGCATTTCAAATTATTGTTTGTTGTTATGACAACATCACATGGATTTGGTCCTTGCTGCAGTCTCTGGCTTCAGAGCATTTCCAAGGCTTTTATGCAAAGAGCGTGTTTTTGAGGCACACATGCCACAAAGCCAAAGGGGTCACAGCTTCATGGGATGTGAAATATCAAGGGAAACCTCCTGGAATACAATTCCAGAGAAAATTATCTCAGCAGCCAAGCAGAATCCTTTCTTCCTCACAAAATCCTCCATAATATTTCAATACGCACCTGGTACAGAAAACTCAAAGTCATGGAAGGTACAACAATGGTGCCTTTCCCTCATCCAGGGTTTGGTGCATGTATTCATAGGGTGTACAAATCTCATTCTGCACAAAAAAAATGTAGTAGACATTGGAAAAAGAGAAAAAAATAAATAAATATACAACTGGAGTATTTGAAGGCAATAAACTACAACAGGAACACACATGATAAAGCATGCAGTTTTAGAGCCCAAATTTATCATTATGGGTGCCTGAGACAGACAGCAGACAGAGATTTTCATCTGGTGATTCTGAGAATGTGCTCAATATATAAACACCAAAAACAAACAAAAAAAAACAAAAACAAAACCAAACCAAAACAAAAAAAAAAAAAAACCAAAAAAGAAAACCAAAACAAACCAAAATAAAAAAACCAGCAACAATTCATATAAAGCCTAGAATTAAAGATTTTCTTCACTGTCAGTAAACCACAAATATGGGATCAATTCCCACCCCAGCTGTGGTGATCCTGCACTGCCAGGCCACCTCCATCCAACAGCTTCACTGACAAACAGGATGTTGAGGTATTTGGAACAGACACATTTTGACATGCCAGTAATATTTTCATTATTTTGTGGATGACTTAGCTCATTTTATAGATTATAGATTTTATAGACTAAGCTGCTGTTAAAGGAGTCAGAGCAGCATCAAGGGACCAGCTCCTGGGAGAACAAACAGGAATTATCTGCTTGGACTGTCAGAGACTGTTTTGAGCTCACAATTCCCTGGGCTGGTGCAGCTCTTGGTGGTGTCAATCCCACAGGATCCATCCTTCTGGATCCTGTCCCTCAAATGCAACTGGAACTCAGTAGGTAAAGGAGAGTGATGTGTATCTGGAAAGGTGAAGCTGCAGGACAAGGATGCAGTGAGAGGGTGAGTGAACAATTCTCTGCAGATACAAAAGAGAAGCGAGGAGGAGAGATGAGAAATAGGAAGAAGGAAGGAAAGGAGAAGGAGAAGAGAAGGAAAGGAGAAGGAAGGAGAGGAGAGAAGGAGAAGAGGAGAGAGAGAGAAAGAAGAGAAAAGGAGAGAAAGGAAGAAAGAGAAGGAGAGGAGAGAGGAGAGAGAAGAAGAGAAGAAGAGAGAAGAAGGAGAAGAGGGAGAGAAAGGAGAGAGGAGAAGAGAAGGAAGAAGGAGAAGAGAAGGAGAGGAGGAGAAGGAGGAGAAGAAGTTTTTGCTGCATGGAGAAGGCCAAGGAAGAGCCCTGCAGCCATCCCTGGGGTGAGGGGAGACCAAACTGCAGCAATATCAGCATCTGACTGAAGTAAAACCAGCAACAAAGCCCACAATGGTTTAAGAGCACTAAGGGGAAAAAAAAGTGGTTGAACTGAACTATTGTCATCTGTCTTCAGCTGAAAGCGCAGCCACACATCGATGGCGATTTATAAATAGATGGGGAGCCTTATTAAAGGTTAGTAAAATTGTCCTGACTCCTTATCTCCCCTCTCATCGACATGAATAGCTGCCATTCATTCTGGCGAGAGAATTTTGCTTGTGCTCGATAAAAAAAATCCCTGCTCACAATCCTCACTTTTCATCATGTGTTCCCTGCATTAGTGCAGTTATTCAGCCACAGATGTTGATTCCAGCTGAGCCCAGACTGGGACTTTACTCAGCCCGTGGAGTGAATAAAAGTCACCCAAAGCACAGAGACGGGGTCATGCAGAGAAAAGCTCTTCCCTTGTGCTTTATTTCATACTCCCCTGCCCACGAGGAGCCCGTGGTGATCCCGTGAGCCGAGCTCTGCAGAGCCTGAGTGCCTGGACCTCGTGACAGCCCCACAGCAGGGAAAACCTGTTAACCACCACGGTGCACAAAACTCAGTGATTGCTGGGTGATCTCTCAGCCCTCCTCTCCTCCCTTCTCCCTCCTTCTCCCTCCTTCTCCTTCTCCTTCTCCTCTCCTTCTCCTCTCCTTCCCTTCCTCCTCTCCCTCTCCTCTCCTCCCTCTCCTTCCCTTCTCCTTCTCCTCTCCTCCTCTTCTCCTCTCCTCTCTTCTCCTTCTCTTCTCCTTCCCTCTCCCTCTCCTTCTCTTTCTCTCCCTCTCCTCCCTCCTCCTCCTCCTCCTCTCTCCTTCCCTTCTCCTCTCTCTCCTTCTCCTCCTCATCCTCTCCCTCTCCTCGGTCTCTCTTCCTCCTCCTCACCCTCTCCTCCTCATCTCCTCCCCTCCTT